>JAPYZK010000143.1:0-37867 GCA_030522785.1 Platygaster equestris
ACACCATACACTTCCACCAAAATACGATGACTTTCGGCAGCCTTTTTCTTCATATTGAAGTAATGAAGAAGTACTCCCCGCAAAAACACTTTATTCGGCTCAAAATTCGACATTTTCAGAGTAAAAAAAAGTATTGTTGTTTACGCTTCAGCTAAACGACACATACTGATTGATACTGATTCTGAAACTATATGACAGTAGCTTTCCAACACATATTTGGAAAGGTGAATCACTGGAATAAAAATCAAGATACGCCATCTGTTAGAAAACCGCACGAATTAACCGGTACCCCTATTAAAAATACAAAAACACATTTGGCGTCGTAATAGTACGAATTGTACATGTCATTTGGGTGATGAGTTCCGTCATCGCAGCAATCATCATAGTGATAGCCATGTCATAGCGCGAATCGCCTTTGTGACAGGCCTTCCCATAACACTAAATGTCGATGCTATGGGTCGTCAAAGCAATATCTCTTGTAGCAGTCCGACAAAACTGCATAAGTCTCCCCAACTTCTTTAAACTTGTTTTCTTGCTCCTTTTTAGCTTTTGATGCATTACTATGACGATCTAGAAAAAAAGCATGATAATAAGAAAATTAGTAATAGAATGGATTTTGAAATAAAATAATGGAAAGTTCATGTTGCAAAATCTTGAGTTGGACAAATTCAATTTCCAAAATAATGAACTTTGGAAAATACCTGGATGGTGAATCAGAGCTTTTTTTTGTAAGCTTTCTTAATTCCGAAAATTAACGCATTTTGTCCAATTCCCTACATTTTGTAGTAATCTTTCCTTTTCGATTTCTTCAAAGTCAATTTCGCCTTCAAAAGGAGGCTTACATTTTCTGTAAATATGAATTAGACATAATAATGACGCGTTTTTTATGATACATTTTACGATGACTTCATCTATAAGTTATCTTATATATTATCAGATAAATACGCGAAAACGAACATACAAGAACTTGCAAACCCAACAGGACGTTAGAATTGTTCGTTGGAGGATAATTAGAATCCGAAACGGATTCTAAGCGGATAAACATCCAAGCACATAGAATCAACATAAATTTACAAAAAGCTGTGATTCACGAAAAAATTGGCCGCACATATTTTAAGGGGGAGACACTCGTTTGAACTCTCCCACAACTACCCTATCGAAAATCGACTCGACACGTCCCACGTAAGATAGATCATTATTGCGTGCGCGTGAAATGAGATGTTTTTGACATGAAACATGACGTGACACTAATACGCGTTTTCGCCAGTGTGAAAGCTGAAAGCCAAAATTAAAGTCCGGAAACAGCATACTTATAGAGTGTTCTGATAATGCGAGTACTGACACAGCGTCCCGAACTATCGATTTCGCTTCTCTTTCTAGCATCAAACAAAACATAAGCTTGTCTTTGTTGCGTGGCATAATTATGCTACGAGTTCGGAACTGAAGTGCAGTGATTCTTTCGAAGGTTAGGTTTGCACGTTTCACACTAGTACGGTTTTTTGCCAGTGTAAGAGCCAAAATTTAACTTCGGAAACTGTATACCAATAGAATGTTCTAACAGCGCGAGTCTGATATATGCCAATGAAACATTGGTACGGTTTTTCGTATCTCTGAAAATGGAGGAAGTCTTTTGAAAGTTAGGTTTGCACGTTCTGCACTCATACAGTTTTTCGCCAGTGCAGTGATTGCCAAATTCAACTTAAGAAACTGTATACTGAGAGGATATTCTGACGGTGTGAATATTGACATGACTTTTTGCAGTGACGGATTCAGGGGGGAGGGGGAGAATTGAAAAAATCGTATATATTTTATTATAAGACTTTATTGAGTGATGATTAAAAAAAAGCTTATATTTACAGAGTGATATTTCTAGATGAGCGAAATTTACGATTACATTTACTTTACCTGTGGATTAACAGGAAAATAATTCGCATTTTCGAGCTGTCGTTATTTTCCTATTTCGTAGTAGTGTTTCCAAATGATGAATTTTTTTAGACACTACGCAACGGTTCAAACAAGTAGGTTTGGAAAATTAACGCTAGCTCTTTGTTATTAAAATTAAAAATATTTTTATCTGTATTATCGTTGTACAACGATTTGTTATATTTCCGAGTATGATTCTTTTTTTGGGAAGTGAAAAGGCAGTGTAAGAATTTAATCGCTAATCCTCTTCATTTTAAGAGGAGAACGACGAGATTCACATATTTCGGTAATAACTATTAAAAAGTTAAAAAAGTGAGGATCTGAATCAATCTGATTTCAGATCCCAATCTGAAACATCAGTGAATCTCTATCATCAGATACAACTTATTTCACAATTCACACGAGTGCAAGTAAGAGCATCTTGCACTCGCTGAACAATAAATCGTAAATAATTTGGAGTAAAAATATTCCTCTTGCAACTCCACTCATCTACTTGATCCTCCCCGAAATACCCATTCCCCGACATTTAACTTGCCGGTAAAATCATACACAGATTCGATTGTTTCGATTAAATTAATTAAATGCACCTTTCAGGCAAATTCATTACGAGATTCGATATTCAAGCGTCGTTTGCACTTTTAGGTCACGTCATAGCGATATACCCGAGTGAATCTCTTGAAATTCGTTACCACTTCAAAAGATGCACCAAGTTTTCAGTATTCAACATTTTGTCAACTTATAGTTTTGTTAATTAGTACATTACACCACATACTTTGCATGCAATTTCCGATAAATATAACAATAAATAGAAATAAGTATATCCGTACCCTAAACGAAGTATGCGGTGTAACAAAATTCGCTTCTACAGTGAATAAAATTTAAAATTAAAATCCCCCTAACGTAAATAATACTGAAAACTTCGATCCGAACCGCGATCAAAGAAGAATATATAATTGCAAAATCATTTTTTTATGCAACTCAGGAAGGTTACAACTCATTTGTCAGCGTATGAAAATTCTACGATCCCAACTGTACCGTCGAGCACTGTTATAAAGAAGCTAGAACAGTTTCTTTGTTTCGCGAAAAAATCGGGAATGAATATCTGTAGGTACATATTCAGATCGTGATGTTCAATCGGAAAACTCATTGCATCGTCGAGCGGCCCGTGTAACCGGTCGCGCTCTCGCAGTATTTCTTGGCTCGATCCCTAATGAAGTCGTCGACGGCTTTATGATGCGGAATCGTGCTCGAGACGTGATGAAGGCGCGTGGCTAAATAACACATCATGAAGGCGGACAGAACAAGCAACGCCCCGAGACCCGCCGCGACGTACAAGAAACTACCGCAGCTTCCTTCCACTCCGGCCGCGACTTTTTCGTAAAGTTCTGAAAATTCGCGTCAAGTTGGTTCCGGTTTCGTAAAAAACGGCCACTCAGAGCACAATCAGAAGGACACAAAATTACTATCGCTGAATTGAAATTGACGATCTCTTCATGACATTAACGAAATGCTTGTTTTCCACACTGCTGTACTACATAAAACTCGTATTTACCCACGTTTTGCTGAACAAAATATCGTTCTTGACTAGTGTGGATAAGTTTTTTGATTGTATAATTCTTTTTATGAAACCCATGTACATGGAGAAAACAGTATAGTTGCCTCAACCATATAAATAGTAACACTTGCGCCGAACATACCTATGATTGGTACGACCATATATGTGGTTGTATAAACCACAAATATGGTTGGCGCAAATGTTACCATATATAAGGTTGAGGCATCCATACTGTTTTGTCCGTGTATAACTGAGCTAACAAAAATTTCTGGATTTTTAAAGGGTTTTATACGTAGAACCGAAAAGAACCGAAAAAAAAAACACAATCGACAAAAAAAAAGGAAAATCGACAAATAATGGGTACAACAATTTCAAACCAGCGATATCAGAAAAGACAAACTACACCCCATCAACACTTTCGCTCTCCCAGGCCATGAAAAAGCCGCAAAGAAATAAAAAGCCTGAAAAAAGATTCATGGAAGTCATTTAGAAGTCATTACCATCAGGCATAATGACGGTGTATTCAATATTTTCCTTGAACTTGGTAAAGGGCGTCGTGTCGTTGTACCTCTGCAATAAACGCGGCGTTCTCGGGCTATAAACGCCGGCTTCGGCGTTGTCCTCGGCAGCGTCCACTTGCCTCTTTCTCCTTTTCCCGTGTCCCGACGGCTCGAAGAGATCCAGGCAAAAATCCTGGGAACAGCGAACGGTTCAAGCAATTTGCCAAGATCCACGAAATTCCTCGCTCGAAAATATAACGCTCGCGACTCGAGCCGCTCGAATTTGCATCCGCGACGATGCTATCGCGAAATTTTAATTAAAGCAACGTTAAGTTACGCAAAGTAGAGCGGGAACGGTTGTATGTAAAACCCGAGCAATTTCACACGGGGCGCGTTTTTTTACGGACCAACGTCCGTTTTAAACACTCCATTAGGAAGTAGCGAATTCCCTCTTCCCGTTACAATAAATGTTCCGAGCCGCGGGGCCTTATCGCATTTTTTCGCCTCGCGATCGATTTTATTAACCGACTCATTCTTATTTGTCCCGTTGGCCACGGACAATCGTTGGCTTCCTCATGTGAATTATTCGGATCGCTTTATGTTTCATTTCGCGTTAGGGAGATAGAATCAAACGGAACGGTACAGGTTTTGATCGGCCGTATCTGGTCGAATTATCGAACGCGCATTTTTTGCTTTTTCTTTTTTATTTTGTCAAGTCTTCGAAGTTCAGATTAAACCTCCATTCGATTCCTACCCCATCCAGACCCAATAATAAACCCAATTTAGACTCAACTCATGACAGACTCGCTGCCTGACTGGCGGGGGTGGCATAAATTAGAGTTCTTTCATCGTAATATCGAGATAACGCGTTTTTTACCGGCTGACAATCTTGGGGCTCCATGCAGGCCTTGATCTGCGAGTGTATCCACAAAGTCGATCTTTCTCTCATGGAGCTGAGAAGGAAGGCCTCGAAGTCCAGGAAGACCTCGTTCTTTCTCTCACGGTATCGTGCCGGCTGGTGCGGTATGATCGACGCGAAATCGCGATTTCTGCATCCGTCTTTAACTAGGATTACACTTCCCGGCGCGTGGGGTTGATCCGGATCGGGGCTGACCGTGACTTCGAGCAACTTTATGTAGCCCCAGGCGCTGTCCGGGCTTATGCGGGCGCGGAGTTGTAATTTCGTCCCGATCTGAAAGAGTATATTCAAACGACGAACGCTAGAACATGCGTTATCATTTGTACCGCGGCAACACCGAATCACGAACCAATTGGTCGAGATAACTTTGAAACGGCTTCAAGTTACTTGATTCCAGGGTGTTTTGGGAAAATGATTCTTCCGGCAGTTTTGGATATACCGTGAGAATTATTATATACTCTCCAAGGAAAAAGTAAGAGCGTTTACAGTCGATTCGGACACGAAAAAAATGGGGAAAGGGTGTTTCAGACTTCATTATATGCAATCATTGGATTGCGGTTATGCGGAACAGCCCCTAAATTACTTTACAGGAAACTTCCATTTATCTAAACCATTTCGCGGTGTAAACATTCGTTTAGTTAAACTTAAGGGAAGTCCCCGCCATTGCAAGGAAATTTCTCGAAGTAATCGCTCATTGGTTGTCACTTTGAGAGTAAGGCGCGAAAAATATTGTTCTCTAATCACATTCCTCGGGTTTGTTTTCACTTGAAAGTAGTGGAGGGAACAGGGGAAGCTCAAGTTTAAATAAATATGTAAACATCGTTTAGATAAACGAGTGTTTAGATAAACGAGAGTTTAAATAAATGGAAGTTTACTGTACAACTTCCCGAATACTTACGAAAAACATGGAATATCGAAAGCAATATAATTGTCGGAAGTTGCGATTTGATCTCAGCTTCGCCATTTTAATTTTATGATGAAATGAACTTACTGGAACTGCCTGATCGACGGCCTGAGCACTTACGGTCGTATCGGTAGCGTTGCCGATCGCCTCGCGATATAAGGCGACTTCATACTCCAAGCGCCCGGGTGTTTCCTCGACGACACCGGATACTCGCGCACCGTGAGGACTGAAATGTTTGGGTCTTACGACGTTACTTCCATTTGTACATTTGGACGTAAGTCTTTTCGCTTTTGCGATATATTTTTAAAATTGTCGACTAATTCAAGGGATTATTAGATGAGGTTTGCCAAGTTTTTCATAAGTTTTCTGATTTTAAGTTTCTCACTCGTGCAAAATAGATAGCGTAATAAAACATTTCAACTTCTCAAAATCGGAAGAAAAATTTTCCCTGTGTATGACAGCATATCGAATAACGATGATTATAATCAATTGATTGGAAAATCGGAAAATATTGCCTTGTGCAATGTTGAAATATATTTCAATAAAGATATGAAATGTACGAATAATTGTTCATGGTAATATTTACGTTATAATATAAAGATCAATTTACAAAGAATCGAGTATTCTGTAAATTATAACTAATTATACACAGTATTCATTCACCGCACGTAATTCTCGGAAAATAATTTCTTCTAAGTCAAACGATTTTTGTGATTTGAAGCGTGGCCATTTCACAGTGAAAATCACGGTAATTTGATGAGCGCGTAGTATGAAGTAATCTTGTACACATTAAACATTTTTCATTTCCGTACCAAATGCTCTCGATGCAAAAAGATCGTAATTTCAGTGGCCTTTTTTTATTCGAATTTGTGGAAATGCTTGAGCTTCATTTGTAATAACACCATGACATCGTTTTATTGCGCCTTATTCTATAATTTTATCCAAGAGTTATTGACGTTAGATAGTTTGATAATGTTTTTATCTCTTTCATAAATCACTGGAGGCGTTTTTCTCCGGAAAAATATTCACTTACGGATCAGAGCTACCAATAAACATTTCTTGTTCAATTTTTGTGCAGTACAGGAACATTCGAAAAATTTATAACTTCGTTTCGAAAATGTAACGAGGAAAATACTCACAACGTTCCCGCGAATCCTGCTGCCTTGTGTCGAAGCAACGTCGGTTCCGGTGGTCTGCACATTAATATGAGTTCCTGATCAGCCATCATGACTACTCCAGGAAATGCAGGGAACCATATTCTTAGATGTATAAAGCCCTGCAAATAACCGACAATTTCCTGTTTTATTTCTCGTCATTTCTCCGTACTTAGTTCCTCGACTCGAGTACATTTCGATGAATGGAATATGTATCGAAACTAAAATACGTCTCAGTTATCTTACATTTCGTTTGAGGATGCCACACCGCACGAAGTCAGTGACTTTGAGAAAATAATTGTCCTCCTGGGGGTCTTTGGGGTCAGGCCTGATTTGACAGTGTACGTCTAGACTAGGATCGGCGGATTTGTCGTCCGCGAAAAACGGCGCTCCCTTGAATCCAACGGGCCTCTTGATTTTTGCTGTCAATAAGTCCGCCGTGGATCCTATACCGCTGCATTGTATATCTGAGACTTCGTAATCTTGACCGGCTGCAGCCGTCACCTATTACGAGGGCACCGTAAAAATTCAAGCCAGTGCAATTGAAACATCACGATTCAAGTGCCAATCAAAACAGTGTTTTCTAAACAAACACACGGGGTTCAATGCAAAATAAAGCTGCATTTACATATTCATGACGAATAAAGAGCGAATGGTGAAAAGTTTTCCAACCCGGAAGATTCAAAATTTCACTTGACGTGCTGCATTCAAATGTCGACGGCTTTTTTTCGATAAAATGAATAAAGCCTTATCTTGTTCGGCATTATGTGAATTGTAGAAAACGAGTTTGTCAATCAGTCGACTGATCAACTCTATAAATTTCAAAAGTCTAAAAACTAGTTCATCCTGAATGAGTGAGTTAATAATTAATATCATCGAAGAAAGTATATCACTATTAGCTATGAAATTATCGTCGTATTATGAAAATATGCTAATTTTGTTTAAAATTAGGTATAACTGTACATAATTCCTTTAGCTGCCACACTCGTCACCGTGTTTTCAATTAAGAAATGCGTATATACGAAGTGAGCTGATTGCAATCGTGTACCGTGTGGTTTGACGAGGAATTTTATAATTATTTACATCACATAGGATGTAGGATAGGTCTCATTATCAACGCGAAAATCCTCTTTAGAGCCAAATGTGTCCAAAACAACGGACAGAAATGTGAAAAGACGAGATGCACATTTGCGCGCGCCCCAGCTCTGAAAAATGCATCTTAGGAGTTGAGAAAATTCACATAATTAAAAAAAAAAGAAATATAGCGCAATGAAGCAAGTTGAATGGGTTTTGTCCAGCCGTCTAACTTACTGTTAGTCTCGAATTATTTGAAGAAAAAATCTGTAGTATTCTTTTCACATTATTAAGGTGTAATTTTGTTAACAATACGAACTCGACTTCACTTTTGGGTAATTTCCTGACAAAAAAATGTAAGAATACACCGTTATTTTTCATATGAAAGTAGTGCGTCTGGCAATGAGGTTAGTCTCGTTTTGGCGTTTATCGCTCCATCTTTATAATCTTACATGTTGTTATTATGGTTCCATGTAACTTACATAATAATTTCCACAAGTTTCTGCAATTTGTAAAATCAAAGATTATAAATTTTGCTGTAAACATCAATTTTTTAACGTTCAATTCAAAAATTTGATGATCGGGAGCTTTATTTCAGCACAATCGTAAATTAAAAACTTTACGAATTTTCAGGTACGAGTAAATAATTACTCTAGTTTTTCCGGAATTCTTGAAAATCATATTATTTTAAATAAATCTGTTTTCACTATTAATATTTATTTGTGAATGACTCCAAGCAACATAATGTTGTTCATTTCAAAAAACTTCTGTACGCCAATAAAAAAAAATAAAAAAAAACCATGCGATGGCCGGGAATCGAACCCGGATCAACTGCTTGGAAGGCAACTATGCTGACCATTACACCACCATCGCACGATGAATGAATGATTTGAAATATTACATACTGAATGTACCCTCGCTGATAACGTAATATTTATGACTCGCCGGACTTAGAATTTAAGTTCTTATTTTCCGAAAACGAGTTGTCACCGGAAAATTGGTCTCCATTACACTCTTCCTCTATTGCAGGAATGTTTTACACCTACAAATACTGCAGCTAAAAATCTCAATCCTCAAAAACGTGCACAAAATAATTATTAATAATTGGGACCTCTAAGTTTCGATATACAAAACATTCTTTTAGGCGCGACCTATTAAGGCTCTATAATGAAAAACAGTGGGCGTACGATGGTGAACGAAAAAATTTTTTTTGCTCTGTTGACTTTTTTTAGAATTGAGTGGAAAAGCTGATTTTTCGATTATAAATATCCCCCCCAAAAAACATCTACATTGATAAAAAATACTAATTCCTAAGAAAAAATTGTTCAAAAATAATATCGTTTACGAAAAAAGAAGTCGAACCTCGGATAACGAAAAAAATGTACTTGTAAAACACATGGAATAAGTATAAATATGAAAGCAGTGAAATCAACAGTAAAATTCTAGACCGGATACTTTTTTTATCAAAAAAGCATCCCACCTAAAATTTTTTGAATTTTTCCATTAGATGGAAAAATTCTTCTTCTACCCTGAAAACAGTACCCAATAACCCAATATTTCGGACGCAGCCGCAGATTATTAGGCAATAAGTGTGTTGAACACAATCATCGCCCAACAATTACCGTGGCTGCGTCCGAAATATTGAGTATGGTTTACTGGGTATGAATACATATGCTAAAAATAGCATATTTCGCACCAAGTGGCAGAATTTGGACTTCCTTGACGAGTGCCAATACATCGATTGAGGGAACTTCTTCCCCGTTTCTCGGACTATATTAACATTTTTTAACAAACATATGTTTATGGCGTCTTTTTATAGCTGGGAGCGATCCTGAAATTCTTTCTCGAGATTTTAATCAACTTTTAATCTCGCATATCGTGAGACGCTCTAAAAACAGAATTTCAGGACCCCTCCACAGGTATAAAAAAACGCTAAAAACACGTCACGTGCGATAAAAAAGTTTTTTTTCTGGTAACTGTAAGACCACCGACAAGAACGCTAAAAACAGGAAAAATTGGCACCTCCTCGACCTTGAAAAAGCAAGTCGTACACTATATCTCCGCGATCGGATAATTGCCCTCGTATGAAGAAGGATCCTCCGCAGGTGTTAATTGACGGGGAAAAAAGCCCCGACACATCCTCGTGCTCGTGCCGCGGGCGATAGTCCCACACCGCGCCATTAATCAGGCGTGAGACGTTTTAATTATTCTCGAATCGCGCCGCCTTTTTTTATCCACGCGCCACAAGGCACGCACTATCATTACGAGAGCACAAACGTGCTGTACGCGCGTCAGTGCGTTGACGCTAACTTGATACAAAAGCGGGTATAACGGTGTACAGAAACGCTCTGCTAAACCCCGGCTTGCGTGTGTCTGCGAGTGCATCTACGAAACATCGACACGTGCTTGTATTGGCACTCTTCCGAAGGCGAAAAAATCGTCTTCGGTTAAGTGGCGGTTGCGCGAAATATGGGGCAGCTAACATGAATCGCCGAAACCTCCACGGCGACGAAAGGAGGAAGTGCCGCGAATGAGTTTGGGATACCGCAAACACAATATGACGAATTTCCGTGAGAACTTGCACAAACGATTTTTTCGGAGCATTGTTTGCTTTGGCTCGCTCACGAAATTGCGGTCTAATGATTCTCACGATTCGTCAAGGATTCACCGTTGCATTTTTGAATCGGAACAAGATTTTTTTTTTTGTCCGAGCCAGGACAAAAGCGACCGTCATTTCGCGTAGCACGTCATTACGAAAAACCCGGAGTTCGCGATTTGAGATTACAGTTTTTGTTCGAGGAACCGTTGCTCCGGACAAAAATGACCCTTTTCCTACAATTTTGAGTCACGTGTGGAAGCATGAATGAGGCCGTCTGGTGATGAATGAAGTTGTACAATCGAATGCAAGATGGTAAAAACGAAAACAAAAAAAACAACAATCAGAACGCATGTATAACGGGTTATGGCGAAAAACAAAAATTCCAAAATTGCTTCATGCTTGACCGTTTAAAACGACCGCGAATTCCATTACCGTCTTTTTGCTTTAATTTGTCGTAAAGAACCAGCTTATTCGAGCGTGTAATCGTCGATCGCCTTCGATTTCCCGCAGAAAAATTGGCAAGCAGACTCACCGTGAAAAATCCGGCAACGAGAATTCTCCACATACTTTTCCTTTTTTCCATGAGGGTGTCTTTTTTTTCGGAAGGGGGCACAAAAGTTGTCTTTGATCGTCACAGAACAATGTCAAAAAACGCGGTGAACACTGTGTTCCCGAGAAGATGCAATTTTGACGAGCCTCAAGGATGAACTGAACTGAATCGAACCGGCGAGAGAATAGGTTTCTCCCCCATAGACCTGCCCCAGGAGGCGGGAGAGAAGCCGGGGAACCAAAGCACCAGAGAATCACCGGTACTGTTAATTCATGCCCCGTGCCTCCGCTAACGACCATCGTCATCCTTGCAAGGAACGACTGCCGTGAAGCTATTTTATGCATTTAGCCCATTTCGCGTATTATATAATAAGCCAGATAAATAGCGACGATGTTGCACGAGGGGTAAATAACCACGGAAGGAAAGGAAAATCGAATCAACGCGAGCGAGTCAAGTAATTTTTTTTCTTCAATAATTCAAGAGACGGTGATGATTGCTCGAGCGAGATTTTTTTCTGATAAAGAAAATTGAGCTTTCGGTGTTTCGAGAAATGGGAGGAGGGTTTGTACGCTCCGGGAAATTGATAATCTCTTGGGTAAAAATAATTGCGTATTCGTATCGCGATTGTAATTGTTGGTGGGAATTATCGGTCTGAAGCGCGTGCTGTCTGGCATCATGCACTGGAGGTGTAAGTGCTTATAAGGGTATTATGGGCTAGGATCGGATTATTTTTGCATCAGGATAATTTCTTACTTTGATGCTAGCAATTCCAGTAAAGGGGAATCTATTTACAGGTAACTTCCATTTATTTAAACTCTCGTTTATGTAAACACTCGTTCATCTAAACGATTTTTACTCATTTATCTAAACTTGATCTTCCTTTGTTCCCTCCACTACTTTCAAGTGACAACAGACCCGAGGAATGTGATTGGAGAACAATATTTTTTGTGCCCTTCTCTCAAAGTGGCAGCCAATGAGCGATCACTTCGAGAAATCTACTTGCAATGGCGGGGATTTCCCCTGAGTTCAGCTAAACGAATGTTTACATCACAAAATGGTTTAGATAAATGGAAGTTTTCTGTATAAAGGACTGAATAAACCTCGATATGTACTAATTTTGTCAACTACTTGCTGGAACTGTTTTGTTTTTGTCAATTTTTAATAAAAGTTGAAAGTTTTCGCATATAACAATTACACTGCTGTAAAGAGCACCTAAATTTCTGGGTGGGAAAATTTTGAAAATTCTTTTACTCGTTACAAGATGTTTTCTTATGCGATCTTCTATGAACCTAATGAGCTAATATAGTAATTTTATTAAATCATCAAACTGAAGTACCAATAATTCTAATAAATCATCAAACTGAAGTTCCAATTTTGAGGTTAGAGTGATGAAAAATTTTTTTTCTGGACATGAAAAATACATACATACTCAAAAAACAACTGTAGATATGTATTTATTAGATACTGATCTTCATACTTGCTCTCGTCAACAAATCGTATTCGCGTAACTAATTCGTAGATGTAAGGAACGAAACAGCGAAAAAAAAATCTTCGCAAACAATCACGAATGCCCGGAACATGGGGAGATCGAGATAAAAGACCCGTAGTTGCACAATATTCAGGGGAGAAGTGGAGCGCGATGGCAGGGTTCAATTTGGCAACGACAACCTTCCAAAGTCATTGGATCGGAACGCGCTTCGTGCTCGCGGAGCACGGACCACGCGAAGCCGCGTGGTCGCGCGTCGTCGATTCGTAACTGCATATGAATCTCAAGCGCGGCATTGACCCACAATTGTGCATCGCGGAAAAGTCAGTAACCGCTCAAAACGGCAGATGCACGCCCGCGAATGCCCATGCAAACGGCCAGCCGTAAAATCGGCCTTGGTGGAGAACATTATTATGTGTGTACGTACCGGAAGGGGCGGAAGGGCCCGAATCGCGGCAGCCCCTGGAGTCCGATAACCCGGGGATCTTCACGATCCGTGGAATGCGACCCTGCAAAGATGATGCATTTGCTTGCTTTTTTACTCTTTGTCCGGGGATGGCGGTGCTTTTTTTCATGTTTGGAAAATATGCCTCCTCGCGCAGTTGGAACGTGGTTTTTGTGAGGGTATTCGGTCGATGATGATCTTGTCTGACATGATGGCCTCTTGTTGTTAGTGTTCATGCAAGTTTTTGGTGAGTCTGCAAGATTGAACAAAATTGTTTTATTGGATGAATAATGTTATGCTACATAAATGAGATAAATTTGAACAAATGTTAATGTTCAGATTTGATGACAAGAGATTCCGTGCTCGAAATGCATGATTGTTTGAATTCCTGTTCATCAATCGCAACGAAACCTATAAAAATATTTTCGCACGTTTCAACGCGTTCGAACAAGTTTGCAAGTCAAGTAACTTTTTAATGTTCTGATGTGATAAAAAAATGCGGGAGTCTACTATACTTTGGAAGTTTGGGCTGAGTCCATTGAAAATGTGGTAATTGAAGACAAATATTTATGAGAAATACTAGAAAATAATTACCTTAATACATATTTTTGTTCTTACAAGATAAAGTTATCAAGGCAAGTTTTTCGAAGTCTTATCAATTCGTTCTTTAGAATACTTTTCCGATTTTCTAATATTTTTGGCATCAGATCAAACAATGGTATCTGTTTTGTTTGTTTCATTTATCGTGGGAGAATATCAATTTTTCTTATTATCTCGTACACAAGTCGACGCAGAGTTGCCCACAAAAAGTAAATAATTTCAGAGATTGTAGATTTCTGGACAGGAAATCGATTAGCTATGATCAATAGAGCAATATCCCATTTGCTTGTCGATGTTAGTTGGAGGTATTATCATTTTTGTAGTTTCCATTGTGAACATTAAAAAATGAAATTTATAATAAATTCGAATTTCCAAATTCATTGGTTTAATCGATTCATCCGAATATTTTTATACGCACGATTTTCGCATTTTATACTTTCCTGTCGAGAAGATAATCATGTTTTTAGTCAATAAAATGATACAAAAAAAGGTAGAGAATTGTTCAAGGATCTGACAAAAACTCATCCATATTGGATGGCGCAATAAAATCCCTAGTAATTTAGATTCTTATAAAAATGGACAAAATTCTTATAAGATCCTAAATTTTCTTATAAGACTTCCATTTTTTATAAGACGACCTTATAAAATTCTTATAAGTTTTACGATTTTTATAAGGTAATCTTATAAGAAACTGGAGTTTCTTATAAGACTTTTTAAAAATTTTCTTATAAAAAAACTGTTTTTATAAGAATTTTCAGGAATGTTTTTATAAGAAAAAAGTTTCTTATAAGAATTTCACAGTTAATTCTTATAAGAAAAGTGGATTTCTTATAAGATCACCTTATAAGAATCCTTGAACTTATAAAAATTGTGTAAGGCCGCCTTATAAGAAATGAAATTCTTATAAGAAAATTTCATATTTTATAAAAATTTCGTTGATTCTTATAAGAATCGAAATTACTAGGGATTATGCAAAATATGACGTAGT
This sequence comes from Platygaster equestris, assembly GCA_030522785.1. Classification (NCBI taxonomy): domain Eukaryota; kingdom Metazoa; phylum Arthropoda; class Insecta; order Hymenoptera; family Platygastridae; genus Platygaster; species Platygaster equestris. The sequence goes on from JAPYZK010000143.1 coordinate 14,698, forward strand.
TCTTGGAAGATGAAAATTTGCGTCTCGGAACTCGAAAATACCGTAACGCATTCTTTCCACGAGATGACCGAAATCTCTATCTGAACATCGCGATTTATTTACATTCTTTTCGCCAGTGTTAACGAGGCATTCTTTTCCACAGTTCAGTAGTTGCTCTCGGAACACCTGCCGTGCTGAAAACACCTAGCTGTTTTCAAAGATTGTTATTCGAAAATAGCAAAAATTTCCAAAGAAATGAATAAAACAACATTCGAGCCGTCATAAAGAGAGCATTGTTTTCCGTGTTGAAATTCTAATTATTTTGTGATGGATGATTCCTAATGTCCGCTCTGATTCCGCAGTATAATTTGATATACAATTTCTGTCATCTTAGGTACATTTTTATTTTTAGTAATATTTCTATGATTACAAATTTTTATTCGTGTCTTCTGTAAAAATGCAATTCATAATGTGACAAAGTTCATAATAAGGAGATATCAATTCTATCACCTGAAAAACTATTTATGACTGAATTCAACATATTTTTTTGTTAGTCCAAACATAGAATAATCGAATTTTATAATACTCACATGCGAATGGTTAGATTTGAATTCCCGTGAATTTTTTCATCAATTGATGCATACGGTATAATCGTTTTCAAATTTCAAATCGCAAAGTTCTATCACAGAATCTGAAAAGATACTCACTCCCAAAGCTAAAAAAACATTCATATTCGACCCCAACATATAAAAAAACATTAACGGAAACAAAACATGAAAAAAATCTCAATATTCGCAAATACATCGATAAGCATCTATGAGCATCGATCAAATATCGATCAGTATCGATAGTTTTCACACCCCTTCCCCAATGACTCACGCCCGCGCGAATTCCCCCACCATACGCCAATACCCCGCGCTAAAATTGACAACTATACATAATATGTAAACAATGATGAAAAAACATGTAATCAAAATATCACTCACCATTGACGACGATAAAGTAAAGTTATTGATAAGGCATTTAAATCGATAGTAAAGCAATACTCATAACCGATATATATCGATGTATTGCAAAATTTGGGTTGAACATCGATGTATTTCGATGTATTTTGAAGTTCCTGTTGGATATTTACGTTTTTAACGATGTCTGTGGTTACATTTGGAGAGGTTTTCAAGTCTAAACATGCATATACAGGGATTATCTATAAAATAATTTTAAAACAAGATATTTTGTCGTTTATTTCATTTTATACATACCAGCTTTCAGTGCTAATGATAATTTAAGAACATTCAATTAATCGATATGCGCTGTAAATTGTCGAAAATGATAATAAGAGGCGGAATTCGATCATTTTTTGTTTGGGTCTCGTCTAAAACCATCATAAATTAAGAATTTATATTATTTCTCGCGTTAAAACACTGATTTTCACAAGATTTCCAGATTTTATCCAGTGTGAACTTTACTGTTACATTAATTAAATCCACGAACAAATCAATACTATTGAATTCCACGAATTCTTAGAATTAGTGACGATTTCACTGTTTCCGATTCAGAAATTACAGCCGGATACTCCAAGAAAAAACGCACAAATCGCCAGGCGGTCGTCCAGATCCAGAGGGTAAAAAAGCGCCTTCGTAGTGTAGTGTAAAGTCCCTATTATTCCTCGGATGACAGAAATGCGCTTCAAGTATTTCACGCTTGACTTGGACAATTAAAACCGGCAATTAAATCGCGAGGCGCTGAATATAGCGAGAATTTACTGTTAGCACGAAGCGTTGCAGGCGAAGAGGCATTCTTTTTTTTCTTCGTCTCAACTTGCGCTTCTTTTCCTCCTCGTTCGCTTTAATCAGCTATTTTTCTCGTAGATTTCTGCTCTCGCGGAATCCGGGCCTGCTCTTCCGAGTGCCCCCGACTATTCGAGATTCATGATATAATTATCCGAGCGCGAGTGCGTGTGATAAAACACGCACGCCAGAGTTTTAGTCACGGGCCATAGCGACAGCCAGCGGAGCGCGGACACCCGCGAATCTTCAAGTGCGAGAAGCCTTTCACGCTTCGCGCTTATTTCTAGCTATTTTCCGCACTCTTTCTATTTCGAATTGCTGCACGCAGAAGCGCAGTGCTCGGGGTAGTTTTTGGGAGATGAAACTAACCGAGAAATAATATTCGAAGGATGTCCGCCTGTCGGGAAGTATCGCTTGAAAAGCTGATTCGTCTGAAATTTCACAAAAACCTGGAAAATATTTCCAAAAGTCCGTATAATACGAAAATTTTGCAAAGAAATTGATATTTGGAGAAATTTTCAGAGATTATTGTGATGCGTGAATTATTATTCAGTTGAGTTCATCATAGCATTTTTTCGGTTCCAGGAAGAAATAATATGAACCACACCCTCAGTAATCCAGAGAATATGAATTTCGAAAAACGAATCTCGTAATTTAGACATCTTAGACTCATTATTTACTATTTTTACAGCAATTAAAATTCACAGGTAATGGGCCTAATCTCGGAAATTACGGGAATGGAATAGCGCAATAATCACGCGATGCGTAATGCGATTATTTCATTGAGGAACACCGATGGCGATTGCGAAGGTCGATGCGCGAGCCACGAACGGTTTTTCGATAAGATCACTGTAATTTAACAGCGGGATCACGACACATTATCGACTGATTGTTACTTGGCCGAACGATGTATCAAAATTGAAACGGACGAGAGTTCCCGAAATTTCATGCTCCGCTGGCGCACCTCAAATTTCCGGTGCGCAAGCTGTACTTAGAGCGCTCTCGATGAATGATTTAATTATGTATTATAGACACTGGTTCCGTGCTTTGATCAAGATCTCTTCGAGCATTTTTACTATGCACATATTCAATATTGTTCCTGGTGTGATTATTTCACACTCCTTCGTAACTGCCTTGATCTTATTACGAAATAAGGGAACAATGTTAAATATTCCATCCGAAGTGAGGACTTCAATATCTCCTCATCTCCTTAATATTACCTGTCACCTTACCTATAGAACAGCGATTTTACGAACATGACCGACGATCGCTCCCCACTCCCCCTAGAGTCAGAGAATTTCGAAGAGTTTCCCGATTTTGTTCCGAATATATTATTATATTCATGAGTTCTAGAATATTCATGGACTTAAGCATGCACGTGACAGTATTACGCATGTTTACAACACCTTATTTTGCAACTCATTATTATTATTATCATTATTGTTGTTATGTAATAACATATTTTCGACCCCCCCCCCCCGCCTTCCCCATTGAAAACCTGTATCCGAACTTGGGCGAGAGCAAGATGGCACTTAGCACCTTTTCAATTTCCTTTCTCCAATTGGCTACTTTTTGCCCCACTAACTAAATAATATTGATATAGTTTTCAAAGTTCCTGACTGGACACCGATATTCTTATCTCATCTTGATGCATAGACCACGAAAAGAGCATCTTCTGCATGCTTCAGTAGAGCCAAGGATCTCAGTGGTGACAGATATTTAGTGCAACTGTACAGTTTTCCCAGTACTCACTTACCTAAACGAAACGAAAGAATTGTATCTTAAAAAACTTCGAAGCTTGCAGTCGGCTCGTGAACTTTTTTATTAGCATCAAAGTCACGAAATTTGATCCAAAAATTCAATAACACATACAAAAATAGAGAAAGTGTTCGAGTAATATATGTTCACACCAGAAAAGCTTTTTTAATAGCCGTAGAGTCTATCTACTGTACGCAAAAAACAATTGTGACCACAGAAAAGAAAAAAGACAAATCAATTACAGAGTTGCATGAAAAATCATCTTTCAATCATGAATTTTATGGTCCAGTGTACGATTTTGGTCGTGATAGTCAGTTCCGTCCGCGGTGACGATTGCGAAAATATAAGAAGCTCCAAAAGTGACGATAGAAACATTTCTGAAAGTGATCATTACAAAGATAGATACACTTTTATCCGCGTATGCACCCATAATTTACCCCAGGCATTATTGTTGATATGCGAAGAAAAATACAATGATTCTCCGATGGGCAGATCCTGCAGACGTCGTGCCCTGTGTATTATCGATGACTGTTGCCAAAATGCTTGCTCGATGCATCGGCTGAAAGCGTACTGTGGTAAAAATCCTGATTGTGAGGTTAAAAGGTAACCAATCATATTTTTATTGGTTTTTTTGGTTGTAGTTTGAAAATTCTTTCGGTAACCATGGCTTGAGCATGGTATCTCTGTTACTTGAATGGAAAAATCTGTTGTCGTAAATGGATGATTATATGTACATGGATAGCTGGCAGTCAAAAGGGGATAACGCACATTTCGATACGTCTCTTATTATCAGGCAATCGCTTGAAAAATTTGCCTTGATTGATATGTGGAATATCTTTTTTTGGCCACCAGTTAATTATAGAAATATTCACTTTTGGTGTAGTAGAATTTGCTCTATCGAACTTCACGTTGAGAGTCCTCGAAAACTAGAATACCGACAATTGTTCAGAAGTCCTATAATTTTTCCAATCCACGGACCTAAGTTGATATGTTCCGAAATCAATCATCGAATTTTTTTGATTTTATACTCAAACTGGGAAATTTTTATACATGGATTGAATGGAAAAATTGCAAATAAGGAACTTAATACGATGGAAGTTCATTTCAATCGTCGAAAACGTGTTTTAACTATACTTATTTTTAACTATACTTATACTAACAGACGCAGAAATTGTTTCAAATGATACGATATGAAAAGATGAAAAATAAAATACCCGCACCTTTCACCTTCAAGAAAATATGGCTATTACATTTTTGAAAAGAGCTGGATTTTTTCATCATTGCTCGAAATTTGTTTATTGATTTTTCCAATAATAATAAACAAATTTTTCGATTGAAAAATGTTCTAATCACTGTAATGGTTTGAGAATAATAATTATTTTTTCAGAAAAGAACAGTCGTTTCAGGAACAGTGGGAGCAAATGAGAGCAGTCTTCAGAGAAAAAATAGATGAATGGAAGAAAAATCAAGGGTGAGTAACTTGCATTGTTGTCTTGTAATTTTTTAGACACTTTCCGAAATTTGTATTGTTATTACAGGAACGTTGCGCATACAGGAACAACATCGCAGAAACATTTCGTCAATTCACAAAAGTTATAGAGCCAGCTGAAGGAGGACATGTGATTCAAGCCGTTTTATTAGAGAAACCCAAAAGGTAATTAGCAAATTCACGATTCGCAACAATCTCTATGAATCGACACATACTTTTAAATTACGAATGACACACAGCTGTGATATAAAAATTCAGTGAGAGATAAATACTGGAAACTTCCATTTATTTAAACTCTCGTTTATCTAAACACTTGTTTATCTAAACGATTTTTACTCATTTATCTAAACTCGAGCTTCCCATGTTACCACTCTCAAGCGAAAACATAACCGAGGAATATGATTGGGGAACAATATTTTTTGCGCCTTTCTCTCAAAGTCACAGCCAATGAGCGATCACTTCGAGCAGTCTCCTTGCAGTGGCGGGGATTTCCCCTGAGTTTAGCTAAACGAATTTACATCGCGGAATGGTTTAGGTAAATGAAAGTTTCCTGTACATACATCCCATATGAAAAAGTTACTGATTGAAAATCGAATCGTAAATACTTTCAGTCGTTTAATGAGCGGTATGTTAATTTTATTCTCTTTCTTCTGCTTTTCAGAGGTGCGAAGGAATTCGATACAAATAGAATTTGATATTAAATTCAACATAAACGTTCTATCACACTCAAACAAATATTTGGTTTATTTGACGAAACCTTTTTTTAGGCCGATCTGTATCAAATTTTCGCCAGAATGCAATCATTACTGATAATCAATATACATTTGTTTGCAGATTTAAAAAAGGCCTGAAGGTTTTCGACCAAACAGACAATAGAAAATTCTGACTTCTTATCAAACATATCTGTCGATCCCCTCGTTTCTCCACAAAGCAACTTTTGGCTTGGTAAAAGTTTCGATAGTGGAAATGATTATGGCGAAAAATTTCGGCCTGGACGAAGATAGAACGATCTTGGGGAGCGAACGTGGAAGGACATCGAGGTTTTTACACAGGAATCTACTTCTTCAAATGGAGTTGGCGATAATAATGACAATTGAAATAGAATCAAAATTATAATTAAAACCTTGACTATGTGAAATCATCATCGATGGCTTTTGCAGTAGAAATAAAACCAGTTGTAAAACTTCAACTAGATTTCAGCGATTCCATTAAATATTTGTCTGTTGAAAGGGATAAAAATAGTGCATTGTAATGGTATTGAAATTCGGAAAAATTTAATCCCGTGTTGATGCAGTAAAATTATAAATTACGGAAATAAATAGGGCATATTTTTGTGTACATAATAAAAATACTTGAATCACGAAGTTTATTTTTTTGACTTTATAAATACGAGACGAGGAATAACTTGCTACTGAAAACAATGGGTTTATAATATTATTTTTTATAATTTTGCTTACGATCTCACCATTCAAATTAATTGAAACGATACTTAACATTTTCATCAATTTTCGGATAACTCCTTCAACAATACGCAAAAAACCAAGTTAATTCGTTTTGAATAATTTCCTTCGATGTTAAAACTTTAAATATTGTTTCTGGACTTATGACCAACACTTCTGTTTTTATGAAAATAACTGACTCCATTTAATTTTTCAGTTAAATTAACTTCACGAGGCACGCTTTTGAATATTTAATAATCTATGCTGCGTATAGAATAATGATTATTCTCGATAATTTCTACAAATAAAGAAAAGTAACGAGAATTCACACATCTTTGAAGTTAACTTATTTTACAAACATTGTATTCAACTGCGAAAGCATTATTCTACAATCATGTATAAATCATCTCTACGTGATTGTACGATGATGAGTAAATAATGAGATTCAGAATAGTAAGAGATATTACGTACCGCCGTTCCCCGTCCCGCGATTCTAGGTTCGAATTTCTAATCTCAAAGTGGTAAGTAAAAAAAGTCTTTGAGGTACGTATATAAGAATTGGATGAAGTACTGAATTGTAAAACATTACCTGCTGACACAATAATGCACTGTTGTATTCGGAAATACCAATTTTTGAAAACAATTTACAGTTTTTTATGAAATTGCACAAGTTTTCGCATTGCCACATCTATAGTTTCTCGAAATTCAGGAAGTCTTTTAAAGTGTTGGGCGGACGCTGCAGACGCATAATATTTATGCATAATAGGATTTCGAAGCATTTGCCAGAATGTAAAAGGTCTACGTAAAATACCCAGAAACTGTCGATAGTCATTTCGTAAAATGTAGAAAACAATTAGTAAAAAATTAAAGTCGAATTGACGCCTGACTCGGCCGAAATTTAAATAGATAGGCTGTAATTCTGTATAGTTTCACCATATTTTACGAAATGATTTCGCTGGATCAGCTAATTCTTCGCTCACGCAACGAAACAGATTTGTTCATTAAATTTGTCCGTATTATAACAAATCGGTTCCGCTGCGCTAATAAAATATTCGCTTGTACAGTGAAATATAGTCTGTTCTATATTTAGCGAAATAATCGCTGTTCCCGCAATTCCTTTTTTTCCATGCTGATTATGAGGTTTCATAAAATTTTTAAAGTATTTTCTATTTTGTAAGTACCTGTATGAATATCTATTTATGTATATAAAATAGCTCTTTTTATTTTATTTTTCGGAATCATTCTGCCTATAGGAAAAAATCATAATACATATAGTTGGTCCTTCAATATAAATCTTAACACGCCAAAATCTAGAGCTTATATACATATATAATACTATAGAATAACGAAGTTTGACAACAAATTGAACCATATTTCTATATGCATTGCGCCCTGCGAAGGCCGTGGGGCCTGGCCCCGTCTAAAATCCGGCCCTGACTATAGCAAGATCTCGGTGCTGACAAAGACACTTCAGTGCAACTGTATCGTTTTCGCGGTTCATAACTCACAAGAACGAAATGAAATAATTTTTGCATACAAAACTTGGAAGCTTTTACAGTTGGGTCGTGATCTTTGTTACTAGCATCAAAGTTACGGAATTGTATACAAACTCCGTCACATATGACACTATTGGGAACAAATTCAATAATCAAAAAACGAACAGAAAAACTGTTCGATCAAAATAACTTTTAACAATACTAAAAGCTTCTTTAGTAGATATATCGGCTATCTATTATATGCAAAAAAAATTGTGACCGCAATAAAAATTAAAATCAATAACAGATTTTTACGAAAAATAATTTTCGAGTCATGAATACTATGGTCCAGTGTATGATCTTAGTCGCGATCGTGTGTTTTGTTCAAAGTGATGATCACGACGACAGACACTCCAAAAGTGACGTTTGCGATAGCAGAAGCACTACTAAAAGTACCGATTACAGCGATAGGCACACTTTCATCCAGGCATGCTCTTATAAATTGAGCAGGTTGTTGTCAATGGTATGCAAAGGAAAATACAATGATTACCCAATGGAAAACCAATCCAAAAATCATCCTTTTCGGGGCATTGTCTATGAGTGTTGCTATAAAGCTTGCTCGCTGCGTCAGCTAAAATCGTACTGCGCTGGAAATCCTCAGAATCAACGGTAATCATAATAATATTTGCATTCGTTTTTCTGATTGTAGCGGAACATTTTTCGCAGTAGCTTGGGCTCGATTTTTATGATATTCTAGTATGGAAAATTCGGTCGTCACGAATGAATAAGTATATGGATATTTGGCGGTAAAAAGGGGATAACCCACATTTTAATACGGTTCCTTATTCACATAAGATAGCTTAAAAATTTTATGAAAATTAAGTGCCAGATTCATTCATAATTGCTTAAAATTTGTTTATTCAGTTGTTCAAATACATATATAGAAACAGAACTTTAATTTTAAAATGCCAAATTACAAAAATTTGGGAGGTTATAAGTAACTCTCCTTGCCCTAACACTCTTTCCGCCCTCGCGATGGTCATGTCTTGGAAAATTATCGAATCACTTGATGTTTCAAAATCATTGTCATTTTCCAGAAAAAAACAGTCTATTCGGGAACAGTGGGCACAAATGGTAACAGCCTTCAGAACAAAAATGGCTGAAAGAAAGAGAAGTCAAAAGTGAGTAACGTAATGTTGTCTTGTCATCTTTTAGCCACTTTCCGAAAACTATTGTAATTACAGGAGCACTCACGAGAAGCGGAGCCAGCAGAAAGAAGACATGTAATTCGATTTAGCACTTATACTAGAGTTTCCGAAAAGGTAATTAGAAAATGCACGATTGAGAAAGAATCTCTACGAACTGATCGATACTTTCTATTTACGAACAATAATTTGCGATATTGGAATTCACTGGGAGATTAATGTACGCGCATCTCATAAGGAAAAAATTAGGATTGACAGTCAAGTCGTAAATACTTTTATTCGACTCTAACCTCAAAAGTGGTACTTTAGATGTCTTTTTCATTCAGAAGTCGAATAAATACACTATTGCGCTCACGTCGTAAAAGTTGATTTTACTCAACGATTACAGTCCTCGCCTTCGGCTCGGACTGCAACTCTTCGTTTCACAAAATCAACATTACTTGCTCGCGCAATAATGTATTATTCTTCGGCTTAATTTTACAAATTTTCCATCTGTATGCAACCATTACTGCAGATTACCAACAAACGTTTCCTTGCAGATTCAAAAAGACCTGAAGGTCTTCAACCAAACAGACAATAGAAAACTCAGACTTCTTATCGATCGCATTCGCCAATCACTATTTTTTGCCACGGAGCAACTTTTGATCGTGGAAATTAGGATGACAGAAAATTTTGGCTGGGACAAAGACCAGAGTAGCTATCATGCGCAATCTTGGGGAGCGAATTTAGAGGCTTTCGGGTTTTACAAATCAAGTTGGTGATGATAATTATAATAGTAATTGAATTGAAAATATAATTAATACCTTGAAATATGTAATATCATCGATGGCGAATTTAGAGTTTTACAACCAGTTTTGTAAATCTTCAAAACTAGATTTCAGTGATTTTATTCATAAGTTACATAATTGATTGGTAAATGAGGCAAAAAAATTCGAACCTTAGTTAATGCATTGAAATAATTATTACAGAAATATGTATTCACTTCGTAATAATGAGGTTTTGTATAATAGGGCATATTTTTATAATATTATAATACAAATATTTGAAAGAGAAAGCTAATTTTTTTTATGCAATGGATACGAGGAAAGCAATAACTTGCTACTGAAAACAATTGAAATGTTGAATGATTTTTTCCATTTTTTTTTTAATTCTGTCTAGGAGTGAAACATGGCTTATGCTCCCAATCCACACCGAAATCTTAAGCCAAAATATACATCGTACAGTATTGACGAAGTTCAAAGAAAAATTGATGAAAAATGATTATCTCATTTTTCCACTTACGTTCTCCAATTTTTTTGAAATCTTTGTTTTGATGTCTTGTTCAGTTTCATGTAAACACTCTATATTGACAGTGGTATTATTTTCGACCCGAAGTCATAATCTGTCGAGAGTTTATCATGCGTTGACAAATTCATTTCAAGTATAAGAGTGCAAACAGAGACTATTTTCATCCTCTCTGTTTATTATGTGGTTGTTCACCTTTTTCTGTAAACAAAATGTCCCACGAATATAAATAAAAAAAATATAAGATAACGATTTTTCTGTCAGCATCTACCGAATGTGTCAACCGTATTCGTAAAACGATAAAAAATCGGATGACTACTTATTAGATCTTTTTGGACTATCAAATAAGGATGTTGTTTTGGTATTTGGTATTTGTTTGAATTATCGAAAAAACAGCCTGTAAATCTATTCAAATATTTTTGACTTGTTTTTTATCTGGGTTGTGTTGACGCTATGATTATTGACAGGCGATGAATGCATTTTCTTATGCTTATCCTGTACTGCAAACAAATGCACTTATGTATCTGCTTCGAACGTAGATAGTAGGGCACTAGTCCAATCCAATGGTCGAAAAAAAGGCCCAATTTTGCGTTTGTCAGAAGTTTGACGAAGTTTGAGTCAAGTCAGATTCGATCAATATTTCCCCCTAGTCAAAAATGATTATTACCGATATTGCCCATGAGTATATTTCTAGCAATCAAAGTTTAAAACTTTTTTTTCAAAATTTGAAAATGTATAAAATTTCAAAAATGGGCACTTTAGGGGTGGAAACGTTTCCACCTGGAAAGTGAGTATTACTTTTTGTATTATTATTACATACTTATTCCCAGAGATGCAAATAAGTGGGTATATTGTTGGAGATTACGAGAACAGTGGAAAAAGCATTCTGGAAGGAATGTCACTGCTCTATCTGAATTTTCAACTTCACCGATATCCTTATCTTGATTCGTAGATTATACGAAAGAGAATCGCCAGCATCCTTCAGTAGTATCAAAGATTTCGGTGGTGACAGAGGCACTTCCGTGCAACTGTATCTTTTCCGCGGTTCAGTAACTATTCAAACCAGAAACCTTCTTCAACCCTCAATATCGAACACAAATCACAATTATAGTCGCACAAAGAAAAATTAAAATCTATGACAAAGTTTCATGAAAATTAATTTCCAAAACATGAATGTTATGGTTCAGTGTACGATTTTGGTCGCGATCGTGTGTTTTGTTCAAAGTGACAATCAAGAATATGACAGAAGCTCCAGAAGTGATACTGGCGACGATAGCACTACTGCTGAATGTCTTAGTGACGACGATTACAACGATAGACATACTTTCATTCAGGCATGCTCTTATAAATTGAGCACGGCATTATCAATGATCTGTGAAGGGAAATACAATGGTTACTCAATGGACAACGATTTAACCCGACAACAATCCAACAACAATCCTTCTCGGGGTATTGTCTACGAGTGTTGCTACCAAGCTTGCTCGCTGTATCAACTGAAATCGTACTGCGCTGGAAAGCCTCGAGAACAAAGGTAATCAAAGTTGCATTCATTGTTCGTGATTGTTGTCGAAGCATTTTTCGCGGTAACTATAACTACAGTGTGTTGCGTATTATCTGTTCATTCGACAAAAGTTTTCAAGCGAATTACAGTCGCCTCTATTTACCTTGCCGCTCCCCTCAATTCTCGCTCAAGCCTACTCCTATCACGACCGCGTTAGCCCAGTGATCAAGAATTGTTTTGCTTTCTCTTTAGTTGCCGACCGTTTCTAGATCTTTCTACGTGTTGTTGTGTGTTTTTACGACCTAAAAACGGCTCCCGTGATGCGCGCGGCAACGTAAATAGAGAGCCGAGTAGAGAGCGAAATAAATGAGCGTTTTCTTTGTCCAAGATTTCAACTCTTTCCGAATCGATCTCGTGTTCACCCTTATCATCCACCAACATTCTGTGTTCACTGATGACTGCATTTCATTACTGTCATCTTTTCCACTTTGTTCACGTTCTCCTACTAGTTTTTTTAATATCTTTTCGTCCGTCCAATAAAATTTTTGTTGCAATTTTTTAAGAAAACTTACTTCCATTCGGATATTCCAACTCCCGATCTCATCACCATACCGCCCTCCCCCGTCCTTTGCGATGCACGAGCCTAAATAGTTTTTTAATCTGTCAGTACTGAGCATAAACTTATAATGACGCAAAATGATTATCTTCCAGATTATTTTCTTTCAGGGGGAAAGAATCGACTCGGAGATTTTGGGTGGAAATGATAACAGACTCCGGAGAAAAATAAGCTGAAAGAAGAAAAAAAAGAAATCAAAAGTAAGTAACGTCAATGGGGTTGTTGTTTTTTCATTTTCAGACACTTTCGGAAAATTTGCATTGTTATCACAGGAGCATTCACGGGAAATAGAGTCAGCGGAAGGAGGGCATGAGATTCAAGCTCTTTATAGAGGATCCGAAAAAGTAATTAGAGAACGCAACTGATCGGTACCCTGCCGAAGGTCCGGGGAGCGAGCAGGGAGACAAGAGAGAGCAAACTCCCTCCCTCTAGTCTCCCTACTTCCTCCCTCTTCCCTCCTTCGATGAAATTCTATTAAATTTGACGCTCAAATGTCATGTTTTTGGTAACAAATTATATAATTAATGATCAATAATGAATTACAAATGAATTATTGATGATCAAATTAAAAGGCGGAAAATTAAGTCATATATATTTTGAATGAAATCATGTTTTTAAATAAAATCATATTGGCACATAAAATAATTATTTTATGTAATACAATATATTTTATTTATATGAAATATACTGAAATATATATAATTATAATAATACAATACGTTTAATATATTATATAATTTGTATAATATAATATAATATAATATATATGTATATGTAATACATTGTATTATCTATTATATGTATAATATATTATATCATTTTATATATAATTATACATACAATATATATAATATTATATTGTATGATATACATGATGATAATTATATTATAATATATGTATATTATATTTAATTTATATATTTTGATATATTTAAGAATATAATCAATAAATTATATTCGAATAATCAAGTAAATTAATATATGTGTAGTATAAAATGTTAGAAAATTATATTTAAACATGGACAGTTTAAAATATAAATGAATATTTGTTCAAACTTTCAGGCACAGAGTAGGTAATGTAGATTTCCTATGACTTTATAATATCGTGTAAGAACTTCAATAAATTTTTCATGAAAAACTATATTATTAATATTTATATTGGATTAAATTAATATGAATATATTATATTCATAATTTTGAATTGTATAATTATAATATTTTTTGCATAATTGCTGAAAAAACAGCATGGGAGGGAACACGGGGGCAAGAGGGAGGAAACTCCCTCCCCGGGCCTTCGACAGGGCGTTGACTGTAGAATGAGACCCAAACAGTTGATTGAGCTTATATTACTTGTATTGTGATCACTTTTATGACTTGTATTGCATCACTTGTATTGAAATTCAAAAAAAAAAAAAAAAAAACAATGCCAACACAACTTGATACATGGACATAATAGTTGCAGACATATCTACTTGTACAGCTTGTACATACGTATAACGAATAATCAATCATTCATTGGATTATATCAATCTACTTTGTATATATGTGAGGTTTTGTACAACGTGGCATATTTTTATTAAATAAAAACACTTCAGTCATGAAGCTTATTTGTATATCTCAATAAATTCAATAAATACGAGACAAGCGCGATAACTCACTATACTATATGAAGCATGAGTCGATGAAAAGTGTGACTAATACATTTATAGAAATGAAAAAAAAGTATCGTTGATCCTATGAAAAGTATCGATACTCAATATACATATCGCGGACCTCGCGCAAACTCGATAATTTTGAGAGCACAGTATCGATATTTACTGTGCAACAGCTGATCAGACCATCAGAGACGATCAGAGAGCACACGTCAAAACAACGAAAAATATACGACTCTCGTATTGAGTTGAGTCCAGTGAAATAAACAATCAACAAACAATGTCGTGGATCGCGATTGATGACAGGTAAAGTCGTAATCAATTTTACAAATTGTTTACTTGTAAATCTCTGAAAGTCATACAAAATGCACTTTCAGTATAAATTTAGGTAAAAAAATAAAATAAAAATAATACTCATAAAAATTATAGTAAAATAAGGCTGTAGGTCACGTTTTTATCAAAAATGAGTTATTGCATCGATCGAATCGGTAATAATTCCTCTACTTTATCGCGTTTACGAAAATTGAATATCCCAATTACTGGTCGAAAGTACTCGATCGAGTTACAACGTACATACGAGATACATATTGCCAGTGTAACGTAAATATGATAATAATTAAATGTATAAAACTCTCAAAACATTTCAAAAGCACTCGAAAACGTCACGAAATCGAACAATCGGCAACAGTAAAAAGCCGTAAGTTGCCACTCACGGCGTTATTCCAATAATCGGTGGCACCCGAAAACCGTTTAAACGATGACGCATGTTTATTGTTGAAAATGTCAACTTCTCAGCGGAATCAAACAAAGCGTACCCGATTTTCCACAATTACACTCGATTTATAAAAAAAAGTTGATTCTATCATACAAATTTCGAAATGTTCCAAAAAACTCTAATTTCTCCGTTTCATTACTAACTGGACTCACGGCTTTTTTCTGTTTCACGGCAGCACTGTACTCAGAAAATATTTAGTCGTTTTGACATAACTTACCTCAACAACATTACGAATAACCAACAAACAATTTTGTACAGATTGAAAAAAGGCCTGGAGGTCTTGAACCAAACAGACAATGGAAAACTCCGACTTCTTATCAACCACATCTGCCAATCGCTCCGTTTCGGGATCGACAGCAAAAAAATTTTCACCTCCGAAGAAAAGAAAAAATTATCACTATCTCTTAATTTGACACCATCGGATTTGGACTCTCTCCTAAACACAATCATCACAATCTACCACAGAGCAGCTTTCGGCTTGGTCAAACCTTCGATCGTGGAAACGACGATGGCGGAAAAGTTTGGCCTGGATGAAGACAAAGTATCCATCTTGTCGCAGTCTTGGGCAGCCAACGCGAAAGGAATCATCGATACTTTTCGGCAAAAATCTACCTTCCCAAACCAAGTTAGTGATATCAGTTGGAACCTTGACATACAATCATCATCGATGGCCTCCACGAAAGAAATACAACCAGTCGTAAAACTCCAACTAGATTTCACCGATTCCACTGATAAATTGACCGTGGAATTAGACAAAAACAATTTATTGGACTTGTATCACAATTTAGAACAAATTCAAACCCAGCTTGATGCATTGAAATAGTAGTTACAGACATATCCATCTCAATGCTTTTGTTGGGGTTATATTTTTGTTCGGAAACTTTGTCGCTCGAAAAAAAAAAACGCCTTCACTTTGGCCAGGATAGATAATACAATGTTTTTTCACTCTGGGGCGCTCAATTATGTCCAACTCCTCCCAAGTTTCCCGATCAATATAATAATACGCACTTATCCGTGGACGGTTTCGCTTGTACTTTTTAATGTAGAAACATTATCAAAATAAACCAAAGTATTCAAAAGCACGATGTACAAATTAGGAATTCGAGGAAAGTTTTCTCCTCAATCTGCGTCGTCATATCCTGATGTTCTCGTACGATTTGTTAACTTTCAGCTGCGAAGTATTGGGCTTTTCAAGTCGATCGTGAAAATAGGGGCTGCGGTTCGGTAAGACTTGATCGACGTTCAGAGTTGACGGCGTCAAAATTTGGTTGGAAAATTGAAAGTCGATCTTCGCGGGGCTTTCTATGTATCGGCTGTTAGTTCCTGTTTTCGCGTGATTGACTGGTGGTATCGTCTCCAAAACTGCGGTGTTTTTGTCGGATAGCAAGTGCGTTTTGCAAACCACCAAAACGACTGCTACTATCATGACGAATAAGATCAAGGACGTTAGGACTCCGACTACCATTCCCAATTTGTCGTCTGTGAAAATTAATCAAATCTCAGTGAATCGAACAACATCCTTTACTTCTGTTGTGAGAACGGCCGGTTAAATTGTTTTGCAATAATTATTTCTAATCAACAAATAACTTGTAAAAACAAAAATTCTCCAACAAAGGATATGTATATCCACAATAATACTTTCTGCATAATTGAAATACAAAGACACTTATCATTTAATTAGGGTAAGCCTGTTGGACTTGAGTGCTAAATAAATAAATATTATTTCTCATTTGATTAACAAAAACAAATGACCTTCAATATTGCTCAAAAGTAGTATGGTAGCACTTCCAACGTCCATCTTTAATTCGTCCGTTTCGACAGTGAATTTGCAAATCCATTTCCCGAGATCGGACTTTTCTGGAGTGAACCTTATAGTGCATATCCCACTGGAGTCATTCATGTATACGCTGAAATAAAACAAAGAAATTTGCAATGCATCACTCGACTTGTATCGTACCGGGTATTTAGCGTATTTTGGAAAAATCTTTCGACGCCAGTTGAGTCGACTGTTGTTACCTACGACAGTCGCCTCTCGGCCCCGGGACCGTAGGGGAGTGATTTTCGCTCCCCCACTACTCTCGACCCGAAAACATCTACATACGAGAAACTTCCATTTATCTAAACCATTTCGCGATGTAAACATTCGTTTAGGGGCCATTCATAAATCACGTGATGCGAATTTCGACATATTTTGACCCCCCCCCTACGTGACGCTTTTTCGTATGCTTGTAACATTGACGATGCTCAGGCAACCCCCCCCCCCCTCCCAAAGTATCACATGATTTATGAACGGCTCCTTAGCTAAACTCAGGGGAAATCCCCGCCATTGCACCTCGATTTCTCGAAGTGATCGCTCATTGGCTGTCACTTTGAGAGAAGGGCGCAAAAAATATTCTTCTCCAATCACATTCCTCGGGTCTGTTTTAACTTGAAAGTAGTGGAGGCAACAGGGGAAGCTCAAGTTTATATAAATGAGTAAAAATCGTTCAGATAATCGAGTGTTTAGATAAACGAGAGTTTAAATAAATGGAAGTTTCTTGTAATAAAATTTCCTAATTTCGGAATCAAATTTTGCATGGTTCACTTGAAATTTCTAGTAAATGTTATGATCAGAAGACATTTGTTTACTTGAATCTGGTAGATCCATTAGTCTTGTTCGACAAATTCACATTTGATCCATGTATCCAGTGGCACAGAGGCTTTGAAGAAATCGAGCCCGTTTTGCAAGCCAAGGTAACGATTTGGTGCGCTTCCGCCCACACCGCCACGGACGCGAGCTCTAAAAAATCGCGAAAAACCATCAATCACAAGCATAAAATACGTCATCTTGAAAAGGCAACAAATTACCAATAAATTACATAATATTTGTACTCCGATGAGACGCGAGGTAAAAAACGTTCTTGTAAAAAAAGCGTGCATTCAATGTTTACTCTGGGAAAGAGACTGCGCCTACTTCGTAATTGAACGAAGACTTTCAGCTTGTTGAAAATTATTGGTAATTATGCATTTTCAATGGAGTTTACACAGGATCAAACGTTTGCTCGCTTACGCTTTTCTTACACCCAAGCAATGTGATATTTCTTCCTCCGATGCAGGACTCTTGAAGGCCTCATCGTTGCAAGTGTGCACAGTGATGTTTACATTGAAAGCAATTTGCAGAAATATTTCAATTGTACGTTATTACTATATTCAATTGTAAAATTTTTTAACACACGAGTAAGCCAATTTATTCGAAAACTAGACAGGTTCGAAATAAAATGTAAAATGCAATAATTCCTTGAAAGGGCAATCGATTTTCTGCGCTTGAAATGAAGAATGCATGACACAATGGACGTGAATTCCGAGCGTGGGAGTGCAAGAAATTCGTGGCGCTGAACAAAGCCTTAGGAATACATATACGAGAATGGCGGATGTATTGAATGTGCAGGATTTATCCCTAAAATATTGAAAATGTCAATGGTACATATAAAGCACAGTGAAAAATGCGCGCAACAAGGTGAAATTTCCAGATGTAAAAGTAAAAATTTTGAAAAAAATGTTGGATACGTCTCCAGTTGTGGCCTACAAGATTGCAGAAAAACTAATTTACGACATTTATTTCGTTAAGTATTCACAACCCTATAGATTGAAACTCTGAGATGTGTGATAATAGAATTAATCAACTAGTGAGTTAATGGAGATTTTGACAAATATGATGTTTGTGGCACGAGTCGAAGGCGAGTGCTGTGGTTATATTCGTCGAAATCTCTACATCCCTCACTACTCGAGTAAGGTAATTTACCCAACAAATGCTAGGAATATGTACTTTCCCCACCTCGTATTTTTTCTGAGCATGTGTTGCGTAAAATTTTCATCAGAAATCGGATTTATTTCTGTATGAGGTTCATTCTCTGTAACTGGTCGAAAATTTTTTCGTATTTCTCTTCGCGATAAAAATTACGCATGACATCGTGTACGCCAACTGGAATAGTACCAAAATACACTAGAAAGTTAACAAAGCTGTGTTGTTTCTATCCTGAACAAATAACATTGCAAAAAACGCCATTTTTCAGATGACCCCCATAAACAACGACGTTCTACACATAAATAATATAAACCAAAAATTTTTTAATTAGACGGACTGACGCGGAATCACCCATTATCTATATTATTACAGTTGAATCAGCTTTCCAGTAACTGTTGGAAACCATGACAACAAGTTATATTTGTGTAACACGACGTTCTTGATGAGACAGAATATACATGAAAAAATGAATCACATTGCGCCATTTACATCCTCTGACATACCGAGTGATCTTCATGTTCCACTTTCCCGATATTTGCTTTTCCGTGCATTCAATTATCCGACAAAAAAGATGATTGGACATGAGATAAAAACTCGACCAATCAAAGTAATCAATACGAGTTTCAGAAAATGATGTATGATAATGTTGGTATTCCATAGCTGGATCGTAATGCAAATTTATTTACAATATACAACGATGGAACATTCTGCACGTTTTCTATCTTTTTTTTTTATGATATTGCCTTGGGGTATTTGAGAGTACATCGTGTATAATTATATTATGTACTCAAAACTATCTAATCAAAAGGTTGCTAGAGACCAGAAGCCTCATTTTTGAAGTGAAATAAGAGCTCGGAAATGCAAGCGAAGAATATGCGATACTTTATTAAGTCAGCGATAAAAATTGTCTACTTACAATTAATCGCGATTTAAAGTAACAACGGCATATTTACAGAATTCCGTCGATTGCGACGTGCGTCAAAGTATATGTATATCTGGTATTTTGAGTGATAGTGGAGATAAAGTACTAATGTTTTCACAAAGGTCATTTTGTGTTAACTAAAGTAGTCCGGCAGCTATCAAGCTGGCAACTGATAGAAATCATCCAAAACGTATCACGGACGTAAATAAATTCTAGAACTTTTCCGAAAAATCATTGGAATGACAACAAAAATGTATTTTTTCCTCAAAAAAAAAATGTAATCCCACTGAAAATTGTTCGAATTATTCTAGTATATACATTGAATTCTCCAGAACTGATCAGCTTCAACAAAAATTATCCGAATTTTCATCGGGGCTATGTGCGTAGTTGCCTGGTAGTCAAAAAGTACGATTTTTTTAAAAATATCGAATTCAAGACATTCTATAAACAAATATGTTACGAAAAAAATTAATCAACAGACGGTAAGAATTACATCTTCCAAAATAAGGCGAATTTGTGTGAAACACGTTTTCAAACCCAATGGAATCACGCCAGATAAGTTTCCACTTTCACGAGAAGTGAACTAATATATTAAACGTTGATGAAAAGTCAACCATTGTAGACATGTTTACGTAAACACACTGTAAACTGTTTATACGATGTTTACACTAAGCTTACGTGACCGACATGAAATGTATGTAAATCAACATTTCTGTGAACTGTTTACACGAATTTCACATAAAATTTACGTAAATATGTCTACTAGGTAACTATTCAAATATTAACATAAAACAACAAACCAGCACACCTACCGAATTTCTCACCTCGACTCCGCGAACAACCAACTCCGTCGAGCCAATTTGCGTACAAAAAATACAGTAACTTATGCGATTCGTCAATCTAACAATAATCATTCACAAAAATATTCGTCATCCATGAATCTCCCCGAGTACCACATCTCTTACATAAAAATAAAGTATACAAAGTACAAAAAAAAAAAAAAAATACAGTCACATCCTAACGTTGAGCATTTCTCGATAAATTACAAATTCACACAGAATCAGGAAGCTTCACCGAAATAATTCCAGACAGTCATACCTTATCAGTGCAATTGTTTGCGTTGACTATTGAAGCATGAAACAAATGTCATCACAACACATTCGGGATGGTGAATGAAAAATAAGGGTTTCTCGTTATTTTCCATCGGTCTTATGCTCCCGTCAATGAAGTCATGAGTTTATACATCGAGTGTACCTGGTTCGATAAGGCTCAATTTCGCGGGCGGCGCGTCCGTGAAATCGGTTTGGCTTTTGAGTTTGGCTCCGCAGGTCCAGAGGCCGACTTGCTCGTCCAAAGTGTGGCTCAGCCTGACACTGCAGTCTCGGGCTTCGCTCCCGGTCGCGGGGAACTCTTTGACGACCACGGTGACGTTTGTGTTTGCGGGCGTCAAAGACCATCGACACCTTTCCACCGCTGTCGTTGTTACACAGCGCAACAAAATCGTTCCACCGATCGAGATTTGGATGTCTTTCGAGAGCTCCGAGAACTTCACTTCTGTGGGAACGAATTTTTTGCTTTATTTTCGTGCTGGAATGACATTTTTGAACTACTATTTTAATATTTTTAATACAAGTGGAGAAACTGAGATTCACAAGAGGTCTCGTAATGATCACTCAAGTTTGGCGTAAGTCAGAATTTCTCAAGTTGACGTAAATACCGAAGTAGAAAACACTGGGATCGATGGTAAAATTTTTTTCATCTTCACATCTTATTTTTCGTCTTCGTGAAGACGAAAAATTGAATGCCAAAGTGATTAATATTCCGTCACCTCCATCATAAACCGATAGCCTCGCAGAATTGGTTGTCAGCACCGTGTTCAGTCCCGCCAGAGTAACTTGGCAAGTCCAAAAGCCCTGACTCTCGGCACTAACGTTGGTGAGGATAAGACTGCAATTTTTGCCGAGATCGTCCTCGCTGGGGAATTCGCGAAAGACGACGTCCTTGGCGTTCCCGGACGCGGGCCGCCACTTCCAGGTGCATTTGTCAACGCGACTGTTGGCCACGCATTTCAAAGCGGCCTCGGTCCCGTTCAGCACAGAAACATCTTCCGGCGTTTCCACGATCTCCGCCTTGCCTGTGGAATCAACGCTTCGACTTTGAGTAAATCACGTCACGCCTGGGAGATTATCTGTGTCGCGTGTGATATTCTCAATGGTGTCGTAATGTTTACAATGCCGCGAGGAAAAAAAAATACGCGAAGACAGTGAAATTCTCAGTCTCCGAGAATTCGTTTTCGTCTCGTCAAATAACGAGCCGGCGTGAAATTCCGTTCGAGAAACAAAAAATGGTTGGCGAATTTGTGATAATTAAAGACGAATACGTATTTACTGGATGGCAGAAGAGTGACTGTGGCAGGAGGAGCTTCGTGCAGTTGACCATTCGCGGTGAGCCGCACCCCGCAGGTCCATAGCCCTTCTTCTTTCTGGAGCACATTTTTAAATCTCACTGAACAGTCGTGATCGGTTTCCTTATTCGGCTGGAACGTTTTAACGATCCTCAACTCATCGCTGTTCTTGCTTGGCTTCCAGGACCATTCGCATTCCATCACTGGTTTATTCGCCACGCAGCGCAGGAGCATCGCTTCTCGCTCCGGTATTTGCACCGTCTTCGATAGTTGTACGAATTCAACTGGAAGCAGCCCATGAAATATTTATACAGATCTCTGAATGAAAAGGGTACATTCCACGGTGATAACGAATTTTTTCGAAGTGTACGATTCCGGACAATCGTGAATTTGAGAATTCGAAAAAATCGAAATTTCGATTCGAAGATTACGAAATTCCTTTATTTGGGAATTCGGACTTTGTGCACAGTTGGAAATCACTAACCTTCTGATATGAAAAAATGGACGGGTTTGGCAAGCGTGAACGACGAATTCGGGTTGATTCGTGCCCCGCATGTCCAAATGCCTTCCTGCTTGGCCACTACGTTTTTCAGCTTGATGCTGCAATCGTTGCTTTCGTCCCCGAAAGCCGGGAATTTTTTCACTTCTAAATTCCAGACCTGAGATTGATTGAGCAGTCGCCAGTACCATTGGCACTCTCGAACAGCGGTCTTTGTCCTGCAAACAATCTGCGTCGACGAATCCACTGGTGCTTCTAGCACGTTTTCTTGGGGTTCGAAGGTTATTGTCGAATCTGAATTCCAACAGGGATAAAACGTTTATTGGCTTCTAAATTAGACCGTTGGCGAGAAAACGACTCGGCGTGTTGAAGAAACGCCAAGTTTTCACATTTCATTGAGTTTAATTTATTGAGAATACTCAATTTGAGAGTACCCTGCTGTAAAAGGTCCTTTACCAATGGGTCAACTTTTGCTATTTATTTGGGGCTTTTGATGGGGCAATTAAACCCCCGTGAAGTTAACCCCCCGCCCCCCCACCTCGAACAGCTGGCTATTACTATGTGTGCCGTTCGCTCTGGCTTCGTGTTTTCCTTTCTTTAT
>JAPYZK010000144.1:0-36566 GCA_030522785.1 Platygaster equestris
GGGGGGGGGGGGGGGGGGGGGGGCACATCGACACGACATCGATGTGTCAGTGGGCTCGCTGGCCGGGGGTTTTTCAGGTTTTTGTGAAATTGAGTTGTCAATTTCAAACGTAAGCAAAAGCAGACGACATACGACGACAAATTGTCAAAAAAAATGGTAGCACTGGCGACTGGCGACATCTGTTCCAACGCAGTAAATGTTGAGGCAGGTTGAGGTTAGTTTTTGTAACAATATAACTGATGTCTGATAGTTCACTGATAGTTAGAATTTAGTTTTTCATCGCTATTTTTTCTAATTTCCATAAATTTTGGTAAAAATAACGAAGTGTATCTTAGGCCTTCTCGAGCTGGCTATTTTATCGATATGCAGTGTAAACTATAACAATACGATGGAACAATAGAAACGAACATAAACGACCTCGTGAATGTTACAGTGTTGCGTGATTGAAAAACTGGGTGCATCAAATAATAAGACGACGTACAGCTGATTTCGTGTACTCGTGCGGTAGTCAATGAACCGAAGGATCAATTAACACTCCCTTGCACGCAACTTTTTTTTTGCAAGCTCGTTCGTTACACTCCTTTCTTCAGAGCGGCTGTCCGCCATATTTTACTGGAGATCATGAATTTGCAATGCAAATCGTACTTCGAAAGGTTTGTTTTTGAATATATAATGAAGCTGTAAACAAAGGGCGGTGCATACGCCATCCCTTTCATTATAATTTTTCATTACTTTTATGTAATGTATTAATGATCGCAACTTTTATCAGCTTGAATTTTGACGACCAAACATGATCAAAGTGTCAAATTAAGACGTGTACGGAAACAAAGTTGTTTTGCAAATGATTTCCATAATCAGTATTAAAAAATGGAAAGTCAAGGAAAAACAATGACAAAAAAGATTAATCTCTGTTGAAATTTTTAGGTTTTAGTACTCGGCCCTGCTTTCAAGTGCAAGTAGTGCTATAATGTTTTCTTCGAGTCTCAGCTGCAACCTACCATTTCCTAGTTGTATGGGATACCAACGAGACAGCGAGGAATTACTCTCTAACATGGCACGCGAGCCTATCACATTGAATGTCTACGACATGGTAAGAAGATACAATTTTCCACTTTTTTTACCACCAGAAATAAAAAAAACATTCGCTCTGCTTATGATTAAACTTTTTAAATGTAATTGAGATTATTGTTTGATTGCAGTATTGGATAAATGAATATACCACACCAGTGGGGCTTGGGGTTTTTCATTCTGGAGTCGAAATTCATGGAACTGGTAAATAAAATCATTGTTATATGTTGGCATAAACATTTTTTATCATTTTAAGCTGAATACACCATTCACTCTTTTACAATGTACTTCCTCACAGAATATGCCTACGGGGGACATTCCTATCCAATGTCGGGAATTTTCAAAATAACGCCTCGAGATGCAGAAGGATTGGGTGAACAGTTCAGATATAGGTAACGTCATATCTTGCTTTCTTATGAATCAAACGAATGAACATAAAAAATACTAATTTGTTGTACTTTCTTGATGGAATCGTCTGCAATTTTTTCCAAACTTAGCAGTTGAATACTTTTTTTTATTGAGTATACCATGAATTTGATGAATTATGGAAATCTTCAAGTTGTGTAACATTTCTTGTAATATGGGAAAACTTTTTTACGAATCCATCATAAGAAGTGATTGTTAATCACATTCTAGGCAATCAATACATATTGGATACACAGACTTTACGGAGGAAGATGTTTCTCGTATAGTTGCCGAATTAGGCAAAGATTTCAGGGGTGATCGATACCACCTCATGAACAAAAACTGCAACCATTTCAGCAGTCAATTGACACAGGTAAAATATTCAGAACTGGCTATCAATAATAGGAGGAATAGTTCCAAAAATGGGACACAAATGTTTGCTAAAAATTGCTTTCTTTTCTATTGATCAGAATAATTAAACCACGATGCATGTAATGTGTTGAAAAATGTCAAGTTGAAGGAATGTGTGTTGATTTCAGATCTTGTGCGATCAAGAAATACCTGGTTGGGTCAATAGGTTGGCGTACTTCAGTTCGTGCGTCCCATTTCTCCAGCGTTGCCTTCCAAAGGAATGGTTGACTCCGGTCGCTTTACAGCATTCTTTCAGCCAAGCCAGTCAAAACGAAAGTTCGCCTTCATCCAACACATCATTGTAACATTCAGCAGACATCGACAAATAATAATAATAATAGTCGGCAAATTACACATGTAATTGATTTACTCGTAAGTAAATCGAATCGCGAAATAGAGCTTGCGAATTTGTATCTAAAAGGGCATCTCGACGATAGCGAGAGATCGGGGACATCTTTTCCAACGATTTTCAAGCTGCAAGCTGCTTCTTGTTCTTCCAGTCTTTGGTCGCGAGTTTCTCGTTTTCCAACAGTGGATGATGATATCGACGTCGATTTCTCGCTGTCTTCAGGAGCGAATGTGTAAATAACGTTTTAACAAGATTTAATCACAAATTTGCCAATTTGTTAGCCTATTATAATGTTAAGAAATGAATTTCGTAAACGCATTTCAAGTACATTTCACTGAAGTCGCTGAATAAGAGTGTTTTCTATTTTCTCAAAAATCTGCAGTTTCGTTTCCACAGCTTTGTCGATTCAATTGATGAACAAAATCCGCCCATGAACAAACGTACATGTATATAATATTATATAATCGTGAAATACTCAACTGGAAAGGTTATTGCAGATTTGGGGAATGTTTTTTATCGAATTGTTTTTCTAATGTTGCAAATATTAAGAGCATATTACAACTCAACTCATAGTCTATTTGGGAAACCTGGAATTTTTGCCAATTCCAAAAATTTTTTGTTTAATTCTGGGAAATGCCAACTTTGTTATTCAAACATTAATAAATGATAGCAATTTTACAAGTGAAATTTCAGCATCGCCAAAAAATATCATTTAAAAAACTTGAATTTAAAATGACCAAGTTTATAATTTTTGACTCGTAATCACATTGTAATGATGTTGGGAATTATTTTTTCTAACTATGGGAACGTCCTAGAGAAGAATATAATTTTAGGATTATTCTGACGAAGAAATCAAGTTGATCAGGTTTTCCATTCTTTGAATCTTAGTTGAATTACTTTCATTTTGCTATGAGAACGTCATTCCATGATGATCAAACCCCATAACAATAAATTGTTATATTTGTGTGAAAATATTTGTTTTTGTATTGAGTCTGAATCTACGTCATCCAAATGTCTACAATGAAATTGTGAAAAAGAGCATTCTACTGAAAACAATTAAAGTAAAGTTGAGTTACAAACTGTTGTGAAATTTTTCTTCATCTAATCTAATGTCAGCTGGACTTATTCTAATTAAGTGAGACATTTTGATAACATTCTGTTATTAAATTTGTCAAGTAGATCCTGTTATACAAGATGAGAAATGATGTATTTAAAGAAGATTAGCAATTATGATAACACAATATTGGTTGATGAAATGGTAACCCAACCTTGTAATGTAACATTCAACAACTTGTTATGGTACAAAAAGTTGAAACTCAAAATTCGAATATACAATGGTGCAATTAACATAAGAATTTTAAGGCAAAATGCTCTTCAAATTTTGCAACCACAATTAATAACCAATACAATTTTAATATGAAAAATTGTAATTAAAATGGAAGGATGCAAAATTCTTGCAAGGAATATTCATTTTTCAAACTTTTCTTTTCAATTCCCATTTTCTCTCACATACTTATCTCTCTAAACAATGAAAAAACTTGACGTCACAAAATATATCACAATACTAGCTCATTTTTATCTGCTGCAACAGACTATTTTTGTCGAGCTTTTGCAACAAACAGCAAATTTATATGATAGTTTTCAACAGTTATAAATAAATTGAGAACACGAATGAATATTCACAAATAATTTTGAATGTTTACAGTTGATAATTAATTTCAATTTGCATCCTAATGTCCATGGCAACGAATGCAGCAATGATGAGCACAGGTAATCGCAGGCGTGATTTCCATGCGAGATTAATCATGAAAAGTAAAGATCGATGAAGTTTCCCTCCAATGCCAAGGAAATTTTCAATTGACATCATCACAGCTGCAAACAATGAAGAACAGTGCAATAAAAGCATTAAATGTTGACATGTGTAATGTAATATATTTATAAATCAATTCACCACCTATTTTCAACATAATTAAAAACTAAAACTCGCAACAACAGTAATTGTGAGAATATTATACTTTTTGTATTAAATGACTAGCAAATTTTAATCAATTTTTTAAAAATTTCGTTAATTTACCTGGAAAGGGAGCGTAGATTAAATTTTAAACTTAATCCATGCAGTGTACATTGACGAGTAATGAAGTCAGTCTCTGCAGTGTGTTCTGACGAATTTCAAGCAATAATTCAACAAACTTGCGTTGATGCATAATGGTGAAAATTTAATTTTCGTATAAAAATTGTCATATCAATATTGACAGTGCAATCATCCTTGCACCATTGTAAATATTATTGTAATCGTTAATCGTTAATGGAATTATTCACTCGATTGACACGACACGAGACGCACGATATGACGAATTGACCACGAAAGTTGATTTGGTTGTTATCAGTTTTGTTGCTTATTACATTTGGCTGCACTATTTACAGTGTATAACAATATGTAATGTCGTTCAATATTGCAGTGTATTCAGCAATATTTTTCGTCAGTATTTATTTACGAAGTGTCAAACATCAAATTGTCACAACAATCACAAAACTCACACACACTAACAACCTCCTTCTCAATATTGACAGCTTTTGACAATTACTGCATTTGACTGCATTCAACTGCATTCGCGTGTGCTGCAAATTTTTAATATTACTTACTTGGCATTGCGGCCAATTATCCTGGATTATCCGCAATTATATATATTCGATAGGCCTCTTTTGTCTGCTCTTGGCATGGTGGACAACAGTTTCAAGAAATTTCAATGAAATTCGCGCAAGTTACCGTACACTGCAGACAGCATCACACACTGCACCTTAATTTTCTCGGCCCGGAATCCGAACGAGTGTCAATGCCTCGACACTTCACTAACACTTGGTGTCTTAGCCAATAAGCAACACTTGGAGTCACGGCCGCGGTATCTCTACAAGCATGGACATCGCCGAGGATTTTGACGATTTGTGCCGGCTTTGCGCCACGAAAACCGGAATCCTCGTGGGACTTGCCATTTTCGAGGCCGCCGGCGAGCAAATACACGACATCGCCAAGAAAATTTCTGTTTGTCTTCCCCTCCAGGTTCCTTTTTTTATATGCAATAACTATTTTATAATATTCCCTAATTAACTTGATCAAAATGCAAATTTGTGTACGTAATGTTTACATTTCCAGTTGGAAAATTGTTAGCATCAGACATTTTTACATTGTAATTTTCAACTCACCTTTCTTCAACTTTTGCAATTTATTCATTTTTATATTTTTATGTTTCTTAATTCTAAAAATTGATAATGTACCTTCCTACTTCCTCACTGTGGCTAATTATTGCATTGCTTATAATAACCATTAATGATATAATTTAATGTGCAGTCAGATAAATTATAGTCATGACTTTATGCTTTGTTTATTGATAAATATGACTTGCATTGTGTAGGTTTCTATGACGGACCAACTGCCAAAAGTAGTCTGTCAAGAATGCGCCTACAAGCTGGACCAGCTGTTTGATTTTCGTGAAAAATGCCTGCACACAGAGAACATGTTGATAGAAATGCTCCGCAGGGTAGCGAAAGAGAAAACCGACCCCTTACAACCCATGAACATCGCAGTTTCGGAAAATAGCCAAGATAGAATGGAACATAGCGACTTGCTGCCACCAACGAGTCTGCAAAACAACAAGAACCATTACAACAGTGTACAAAGTTTGGATGACGACGATGGGGCGACATTGCATTCTGTGCATTCAATGGAAGATATGGATCTGAGTGATGCTGCTGGCCAACAAATTATCATGCATCAAGACATTAGCTCCCAGGACAATGGCATACAAGTTGACGGGATTGACTCTCTGGACAAAAAATCTGTCGATATGGTAAGAGAGAAGAAAACATTATGTATAGATTGTAGAATATTTAGACATTTCAACACACAATTTTTAATGCTCACAAATCCTGAAATGATGTGGAATTTACTATAGAATGATGTATCAGTATATTTGTGAAAAGAATACAAATCACATCTGTTGAAAAAGCTCCACTACACGAATTGATGACTACATATATTTTCCCAACAACATGGAGAAAATGCTATTTTTGAAAAATTGAGAAATAGAGGAAATTGTGTTGTATCCTCAGCGTTGGGAAACTATAGTTATAATATATCTTTTTCCCAACTCTGTGGAGAAAATGCGATTTTCTCCATGGTTAAGAATGTCAAAAATCATATTTTCTCCTCGGTGTTGGAAAATATATACTCCTCAACTTGTGCAGAGGAGCTTTTTTAATGAATGTGATAGCAAAACTCGCCTCTGGCTCGTCTTGCAAACTTCACATTCGTAAAAAAGCTCCTACTGCACTTGTTAAAAAATATACTATTGCATATTTCACACTTTGAAGTGAGTCCTGAATATATGCTATTACAAAATAACCAGTTTGTGATAATGCTGAATAATGTTGAATTTGTAGAGCTCTGTTGTTCCAATGGCATTGCATCTTGCCGGAGACATGGCTGTAGTGGAAAATTTGTCTGATAACGACACCTTGAGCCAACTAGAAATAAATTATGTCACTCTGATACCCGACGAGGAGCAGAACCAGGCGATGGCCCATCAGTATTATGATAATATCAAATACGACTTGGCTGCTCCAAACAGTAATTACCAAGTCATGCACAAAGTACCCAGGTCGGAATGTATGCCTCATCATCACATTGTCAACAACAATGTAAGTTCGACAATAACAACGTAAAATGTTTAATGTCAAAAAATGAAACATGATGCCAAGCATGAATTTTCAGTTTCAAGCACCTCAATTAACTGCTGTCGGCCGTTCAACTTGAAAAATTATCTCATTTTCAAGCTTTTATTTTAGGATTTTACAATAATACTATGTAGATGAATTTTAGGGAGTTTTAGAAAGAGAAAAATATGCAAGAAACAACAAGAATAATAATTTATATGGTTGCAGGTTTCTGGTGGGTTCACGGTGATAAGCGTAGCTGCACCGGAAAACGAGCTCGAAATAACCGATCGAAAGGAAATGCATGCTTTATCTCCCGAAATGCACGCTCTACCGTCTACCAGTCAACTGATAATCGATCACGAAAAAGTTGGCATGGAATTCAGTGAGATGGCAAAGAATGCTCTTCTTGAGTCGGCCTTGACGAATTGCACTCTCGACGAGACGGGTGTTCACTGGTACATTTGCCCCTTCTGCAACAAAGCCACCTCCGAAAGGGACAGCCTTTTGTCGCATTTCGAAGAGCATTTTTGCAATTGTGCATGCAATTTGTATTTCACGAGCATCGAGTTGCTCAACGAGCACAAAAAAAGCTGCCAACAAAGCAAAGCTAGTAGTAAATCATCGGCAAGGGTAGTATCTGTCATCGTTAAAGAAAATAAAAAGGAAACGGCCATCAATAAACAAGAAAAAGTGGTAGTAGAAAATGTGGCTGTTGCAAATGTGGCCACTGCATCATTATCGGAGCTGCCTGTAGATTCGAAAAAGCAAGCCGCGAGTCGGCAAAAGTGGACACCGAAAGTTTGCAACCAGTGCGGCAAACAGTATCGCACAAATTACAAACTCCAGGAACACATGAGGGTGCACACCGGTGAAAAACCTTATCAGTGTGATAAGTGCGAGAAAGCTTTTCGCAGCAAAATAGGTTGGTATTTTTTTCGGTGGACAATTCAGTTGTAATATTATAATGAATGGATGGACCGGTTAAAGAAAAGTTTGAAGTCAGTTTGAAAAGTTGAAAAAAAAAAAAAAATGAAAAACTTTGCTGTTTTACGTTTGCAGGTCTAGCCCAGCACGCGGCGACGCACACAGGTCAATTTGATTTCAACTGCTCGACCTGCGGTAAAGGCTTCCAATGCAAAAGTTACCTTATCGTCCATCAAAGGACTCACTCAACCCTGAAACCCTACACGTGTTCGATTTGCAGTCAAAATTTCAAAACCAAGCAATCCCTAGTTGACCACGAGAACCGCCACAACGGTGTCAAGCCGTTCACCTGCGAAATCTGCGGAAGGAGCTTTATTACCAAAGGCCTGTGCAAGAGTCACGAAAAAACCCATTCGGGCGCCGACAATCGCATTTTCCCCTGCGAGATCTGCAACAAAAAATTCGTCAGCAAAAGCTACTTGAACACGCATTCGCGCATCCACACCGGGGAAAAACCTCACCTTTGCGAATTTTGCGGCAAGGGTTTTTTGACTCGGGTTGATCTCAAAATCCACTCGACGATGCACACCGGGGAAAAAAGTTTCAAATGCGACGTCTGCGGCAAAGTCTTTGCTCGTCGCGCAGCTCTGCGCTGTCACAAAAGGTCCCACACAGGGGAACGACCTTACCGGTAAATATCATGGATTCGTGGATTCAAATTCCTCATTACTCTTTTCATTTATCCTAATATTTATAATAATCTGGAACTGGAAACGACAATGATTTTTCAGATCTCAGTCAAATTTAGCAACTCAGACTTGTTTCAAAAACTTGGAAAATTTTGAGATGAACATACAGAAATAGCTAAATATCTACTTCTGTCTACTTTGATTGAAAACAATGTACATAAAAAAAATGATTTCAAACAACAATTAATATTATAAATAATCAATAAAGCAATTTGTCACAGGTGCGACATATGCGGTAAAACGTTTACCCAGTTCAGTCCTATGGCGATCCACAAGCGTTTGCATACCGGGGAACGACCTTACGAGTGCGACCAGTGTGACAAGACTTTCGTTTCACGCTCCACGATGATGTGTCATAAAAAAAAACACGCTCCGCCAGAAATTGTGGCGTGCAATAAAGCGCCAGCCATTCCTGGGATTCCCGAGGAACCAGAGGAGCCTCAAGAAGGAGAAGAACAGTCTATACTTTCCTAAAGTAGTACTGCATCATAGACCAATTACTCGATTTTTTTCTATACATTCGATTACACGATTCGATTGCTGCTTCTGTGGTAGCATTCTTATTTTTAAAATCGTGAACATGTAAAAGTATTAAAATTGTCAATGAATTGACTATCATGCAAAATTTCATATGAGATATTTTTCTGCATTTCTGAAGGAATTTCCAAAAAATTCAAACACTTAAAATGTGTGGAGACAAAACACTTGCAGCATTTCATGATTTTTACAATTTTGTACTATAGAATTTTGTAATTGCATGAATTAAGTGATTTATATTTAGCGATAAAAAATGTCCATGTACGCCTGCAGCAACAGCCAGAAAAAATCATCACATATTTAAAAAATGAAGGCCGAGTTTTTCTACTGCGGCAGATAACTTTTTGAGCTTTTTGTTGGAGAAAAATACATCGATTCTTACATGAATGGAACAAAGGATTAGTATTTCACTGGTTTCAAATGATGTATATGGCGTATTAATTATTATAATTACTGGTAATGCCATACTGTGCTTTACAGACATTGCCAAAATTTTGTTATTGCGGATGTTGTAAATATAATATGTTATTGTGTAAGACCTGCGCTTTTTTTGTGAGAAACGATATTTTTAAACTTAATTAAATATATTATTATATCAATTCACTTCACAAACATTTACAAACATTTTATTTTACTAATAAAAACATGTTTTTTAATAAAGCAACAATTTTTTAATTGATTGCATTTTTTCCCAAGTTTTGTTATAAATTTGAAATTTATTATCGTGACTGCTTTTTGGAATTTGAATTTGGCGCGTGACGAATCCGATCACAACTATCACAAAGAGAGGGCGGCTTTCTACACCGTAATCCGTATTACCCCCCTTTCCTTTATCGGCTTTATCCAATGTTATGATTTTCACTGATTTTCACTCCATGAACAGCCTTGCAGCTGTCAATGTGTGTCAATGCTGGTCAATGCGAACTGATTCTGCTGATTAGCTGCAATTCGCTGTGGATTCGCTGCTAGTGCCCAGAGCAGTCCAGATTCCAGAGCCAGATTCGCGTTTTTAACCACGAATATATTTGTTAAAAGTAAGTATAGATCATGCTCGGCTGCGATACTTGTTTTCAATTATTTCACCGAACATCATTTAAACGTAAAATTTCTTTCAATACCCTTTTGTTGAAAAATCAAACTGTATTTTTGACAATTCGGAACTTTTTCGTCAACTACAATAAAAAATATTCATGTAATCTTTTCGGTCACAATTTTGCTATAATAAAATCATGAGTTGTTGAATTTTTTCTTTGGCACATTATACGAAATGTTTTTTTAAGTTGACAACTTTAGCGAGGGTGATGATGGTTGAGATTCGAAAAAATTGTTAATTTGCTGCTTGTTTCTCAATAAAATGTATTGTACATATTCACGAACAGGAAAATTGTACCATGATGTCCTGTCGGTGGCTCTTACAAAAAAAGAAGCACCTGGTGCGCCTGCAGCACCTCCTTCCATTCTCCACACAAGCAGTCCCTGAAATTCAGAATGTTGCCACGAGCTACCAGACGCGACTGCCGGACATCACACCACAGAAACCCAAAAAAGGGCCTTTTGTCAAAAATCTTCTGCTTGGCATATTTGATACTGACCTGCTGGCTTACCCTGAGCCTCATGAATACGAGCGCAACAAAGCTTTCTGGGAGTGGATTAAACCCATTGAAGAATACATGAAAACTGTTGATGCTGCGGCTATCGATAAAGCCCAGGTGAAAATAATATTTCAAAATCTCAAAAAATGTATAATAGTGTACTGAAAGTATTAACAGAACATTGATTCTTGCAGGAAATCCCTCCAGAAGTCCTGAATAAGCTCTATGAGCTTGGCGCTTTCGGCTCCAAAGTCCCTGAAGTTTACGGGGGCATGGACCTCCTGGAATCTGAAATGGTGAAACTTATAGAGGCCCTCAGCTCAGTCCCTTCAATAGCCCTCTATTTAATAAAACTGAGCAAATGTGTAAGTCTCATCCGGAAATTCGCCTCGAAACGAGTGCAACTGGAATTGTTACCAAAAATTGCCAATGGCACCTTGATCCCCACAATATGTGTCACAGAGGAAAAATCCGAGGACAAAAAGCTCATACGGATGAAAGCCATTGCCTCCCAGAATGACGAATTTTGGTTGTTCGATGGCACCAAAATCTTCGTGCCTTACGCGCACAAAGCCAACCTTTTCATAATTCTTTGCAATTGCACATACACCAGTGATCCGTTCACGATCGATGAAAATTTGAGCGCTTTGTACATGATCGAGCCCAAGTGGGTGAGTTGCGAGCACGTCGAAACTGTTGGAATTAGGGGTCTGAGACATTTCAACGTCCGATTCCGGGACGCTGCTGTACCAATCGGAAATATGATTGGCGAAATTGGTCAAGGTTGTCAGATGTACCTGGAATATTTGACCAATCACAAGTTTTACATCGGGGCAGTAGCGATAGGGATGATGCGCAATTTTTCAGACGAGTTGTCCAAGTTTATGGTCAGCAACAAGCACTTGGACAAGCTTCTTTACGAGCACGATGCTTCCAGGGATGTTTTGGGCAAGATGACGCATTCGCTGTACGCGATGGAAAGCATGACGTACATGACGAGCTCGTTGGTCGATTTGTACAAGGATCAGGACATTGCTGCTGAGTCGGCGCTGGTCGAGTCTTTTTGCGCGAGCCAGTGCGTCAAGACCATTCTTGAGAGTACATAATTGCATTTATAATACGCATATTATTATTATTATTAATTTTCATTTGCAACAATTGTTCAAATAGCTGATTTATTGTAATTTGGTAAGTTTATAAGTTTTGAAATACAAAGAAGGTACCGAAAAATTCTGAAAAATGCTATGACCGAGTGAAGTGAAGTAGTGAGATCATATCGAAAAATGTTGCAGGCAGCTACTTGATCGGGACCCCAAGCTACCTCATGAAAAACCCATACGAGCGCATATTCCGCGACGCCCAAGCCCTGAGCATGTTCGAGATGTCGGTCAAGGACAGTCAAATCCTTGCGGTGCTCCTGAGCCTGACTCATGTCGGCCAGGTCAGCCAACATGCCATCTACAAGTTGCGCAATCCTTTCACTCACCCCGCTTTTAACATCTTGAACGTCTTCTTTGACCGAAAATGTAAACTCTACATCGGCTACCATTTACATCCCTCTTTGTACAGTAGCTCTGAAATGCTGGAACGAGCCATCTACAAACTCAAAAAAGCCGCAGAGGCAGTCCTCGTGAAATGCGGCTCCAAGGTCATTGAGAACCACATGGACTTGCTGCGACTCTACGAGATGATGTCCTCGGTTTACGCTTTGATCACAGTGCTTTCTCGTGCGTCCAGATCTTATTGCGACGGCTGGAGAAATTCCGAAGAAGATCTCAAAGTTGCTTACGCGCTATCGTACAAGGTCAAGTCGCAGTGCGAAATGATTTACCAGGAAATCGAAGACGGCGAATGGCTCAATGGGGACAAAGCCTATAGAGACACGACCAAGGCCACTTTGCACGCCAAGGGCTACTTCGCTTCGCACCCCCTCACCAACAATTTTGGTGAATAGTTGAAAAAAAAAAATGATTTTCTAATTGATTCTTCATGACTGCCGTTAATTTTTTATTTGAAATTGTGCTGCAAGTGAGCTCCATTTTCTTGTAAATATTTTGTACATACTACTGCAGGCAAATACATATTTAGATGCATACATGCCATAATACATTTTGATTTTTTAACTTTATTTGTACATCACTATTTATAAATTATATTCCAGATGCAATTACTTTCGTAAATTGTCGGCAAAAAATTGAATCATTTCAGGTACAATGTTTAACAAACCACACAGTATAATGATAATAAATAATGGAATTTATTTCTCCTGGAATGAGCAAGTAATAAATGCGGAAAGTTCACAATTACTCATTTTTTTCAAGACCTACGCGCGTATAGTCAATGATAAAAATATGACTTCATGTCACCTTTCTGTTAGATTCTCTTGACAAGTAGACAATAATAATAATAATAACAATAATCGTGGCACGATAACCAGCGGCGTTTTGAGTGTGTCATGTATTCTAAAAAATTGACTTAAGTTACCACGTTGAGATACAATGACATTTTTCTGCAAGGTGAGACGATTTTCTCCTAAAGGGTCTTTCTGAGGGACCCTTACATTCATTATTCTTATCTACCGCGAGATATGCGATTGCTAAATCGATCATTTCCAAAAATCACATTTCGCACGCTTTGATTTCTACTTTCCTTCAACTCGGACAAGAATCACTACTAAAAAAAATCATGAAGAAAATGATAAAATTGACAAAAATAAAAAATGAAAATTATCGTCCAACTAGTGACAGGAAATATATTAGAAAAAAAATTGTCAACTATCAAACATCACTATTCATCGTCATCGATAAAATAGTCGATGAATATTGTTTAAAACAGTTTTTCCACTTCTACGTCAAAGTATACATAATAAACTAACTAGATTTCCAAGAAAACTTGTAGTAACTTGGGCAGCAAAAAATGAAGAAAAAAACAGCTGGTTATTTTGTTCAGAAATTTAAGAGATCGCTTGTACTCTTTACCGAGGAATGGACGGTAATTATAATATACTAGTCTCTACAGAGATATCGCAGTTACCTGCAGTGATGACATCTAAAGATTTTCGAATGCGGAAGAATGTGGAAAATCGCGGCAGCTAGGAGGAGTAAGTTGACTATAATCGTTCGGCTTGGACGACAGCGTACTCTTGACGGTGCGAGTCGCCCGGCGACCAGCAACTCCTGGAGCACGTAAATACAAGAACCGTGCCAAACTCGATTTGGAAGTTACGCTCGCTCTGCGAGTTCAACTTGAGTTTTGGTACAAGGGTGGGAAGAACTTGGAGCTCGAACGTCATTTCGTCCCCGCAGTGCCGACACCGCCCAACGCAACCGCCCATAGGGTACAATGGCAAGGCCGCCTTATTGTCCCTCGCGTACCTACATCCAATCAATTTAAATTAATCCAACCGATTTACAATGTAATAAACCTCTTGTTTAACACATTTAAACATTCCATAGAAAATTGGATCATCGTCTTCTTGCATGTCAAACTCGAAATCAGCAAATTTGCAAATTCTCGTAGGAAAAAAAAAATTTTTTTCCAACAAAATGATGATGACCTTAATATTTGACCGGGATTTTTCTTGATCCTGTTGATCAAGTCGTCCAGCATTTGATCACCGTGTTTTGGAACGCTTTTCTCGTACTTTTCCCCAGTCGGAGTGGAATTGAGGGCATCGTCAGTGGCCGATAATTCGGGCTCACGTTGCTGGTACTCGAGGAACAAATCCAGCACGTGCTGCGGCACATCCTCCTCTTCTTCCTCTTTGGGGAGGCTCTCCAAGTCCACGGAAAGAAAAATTTCTACAAAGTTGAGGCTTTTGTCGCCTCGGTACTCGGCGTATTGCGCAGGTAACGGAGTAACCTCGTGTAGGAGCTGTATTAGATCACATTGTGGTTCGGTTGGGGTGTCGATACAGACGACTTCGCTTTCCTCGCCCTCGATCTCGGCCGAGGCCAATGGGGAGTCCAATCTGCCAACGGCGCCGCCCCCGATCGGAGATTCCATGCTTGCTGGGCTGCAAAATATATACGTGATGGAGGCTTTTTGGGATTGTACAAAAAAAAAAAAAATGAGGGCAAATGACAGACCCATCCTGCTGGATATTAAAGAACCAATCAACCAATGTTGAGTTTTTTCCATTTCGAGTCATCAATTCATTAATTATCATGTTTTAAAGTGGTAATATAAAGTTTAACCAATTAAAAGCTTTAAAATTGACAATACCCCTAACAAATGTGGTTATAACCACTCACTTCTCACTCGCCACGTTTGCTAGGGATAGTCAAAAAATGTATATATGAATAAAATATGATAACCTGTTAGCATTGGGATCATCGACTTTCAAGTCAGCAAAATCGGAGCTCAGTTCTCTGTTGAAATTTTGCGTGCACTCAGATTTGCATGCGTTCATCAACAAGTTATTGCCATTTTCCTCCGTGGCGTTATCATTTATATCATCGCCTCCCCAATCATCCGCGTCAGACAACCACAAAGTTGCCGATGCTGAAGTTGTCACCGAATCGCTTTCCAGGCTTTTGCTTTGTTCCTCTTCCAATGACTGCACCCTCAAGCATGTCCAACTCTCGTTCTGATTCCAACAATTTGGGTTCACGCAGGCAAAAATGTACAGTGTTCTGTGGTACTTCGAATTTTCTAAGGGTGCGTAAACTTGCAGGACTAGAAGCTGGTGCAAACCGCATAATCGACATAGCGGCGATTGCAAGTGACTTTTATCGTCTGGCCAATCCTACAAAAATCGTTTTTTTTTGTTTCAATTCTGAACATTAATTGAAATAACATAGTTCGAGTTTTTAAAACAATTTAGGGTTGCCACCTCTACTGTTTTCAACAAGAGACTCCGGCTCTTGAGAGATTTCTGGTCTCCGGATGAGAGGAATGATTCTCTGATATCCGAGAAATCGTGTTTTACGATAAGACTATATTTATCGTGCATGATATATTTTGACAAAGCTATACATTTTTTTGCAGGATATATTTATATATTTCTTTTGGTAGAATATTGTAGTAAGTTGATTAAGTGTTGTAACGATTCAATATAAATGTTAAGGAATTAATTGTACCGGTGTTCCTCCGATTTTGTTGGTGGTGAAATTGACGAGGCTGCGATGTTTCTCAGTGACACATTCGTCTTCGAAGCCGAGGTAAATTCTACTTTGTATACCGTGTGCCATTGGTGAACAAATATTGACACCAAGGTAAAAATGTTCCCGTTTCGGTATGCTGTTCTCAATGGTTTTCAAACAAGAATAATAATGTCAAAACAATAACGACACAAATAACGAAGAGACGGATCAGCTGTCATCAGGGTCCCCCAGCTGTCATAGCTGGTCAATGTGTACACCGATTGGGGCTTCTGCATGATTATCGATTTTCATGCATCTGGATATGACACACAGTCATGACAGTCACACACAATCTTCCGCAATCTTCCGTTCCTTTATTGGAGAGATATCAGAGATTCATTCATCATTTCAAGACTTTTTATACCTTACTTTGATAATGAAAGAGCTTTTAGTATTATAATATTGGAGTTTTTAACTTTATTGTTTATGTATATTTATTGATATTTTGCGAGAATTTGCTGGTGCGCGCGCACCGGCCACCAATCGCTCCCCCCGCGGTGGTGGATGGGTGATAATAAATCCAATAAATCTTTGGTTTGGTCTTTTTCAAGCTGCCCAAAAGCAACGAAAAGAAAGGTTTTTATAAATTTTTCCTTGGAAATAATACATATAGGCATGTAAAATGCGAACCACATCTCCAAAAACGACAGTAACTACCAACTTGAGACCACGCTAGAGTTGTAAAACGGGTATAGCGTTAATAACAAAAACTGTTTGTAAACTGTTCAAATGTACA
The DNA here is from genome assembly GCA_030522785.1 of Platygaster equestris. NCBI lineage: Eukaryota > Metazoa > Arthropoda > Insecta > Hymenoptera > Platygastridae > Platygaster > Platygaster equestris. Next base: position 16,629 of record JAPYZK010000144.1, read on the forward strand.
AATGCATCAAATGAAAATAAATACTGATATAATGCAAAAAAAATTCAAGCTGCATTCCGGTTTCCTGCATTGTGAGGAATTAATGAAAAAGCAAAGGCAAAGGATGCATTTACCATGTGCTTGCTGTTTGTCAATTTCTGCACATTGCAGAACTCAAAATTGGAACCCAAAGTAATGGGAATAGAATGTCTTAATCATATTCTTTAAATAATCTATCTATAAGTTAGACATAATAAGTATAATTCTCAACAAGTATTGATAGAATTTAATTATTAAATATAAGCATATATATACATAAGTTCTTATTATACATATAATTTATACTTATGAAAGTGTAGATATTATACATATTCAAGTCTTAATCAACGACTTTCATATGTACTGAATTATATTTGCTTATGACTGATTCATTCATTGTTCTTTCATATAACTTTGCAATTTTTCATAATTATAAATCAGATGATTTCTGTGATAACATTTGCTTGCATATGCCATTCAATTCTTTTATTCTGCTGTGAAATTCCACCAGTTTCTGCTCACTTGTACAGCCTTTCTCAGCCTTGTTGATTTGTTCCAGTGAGCACAATTCATTTGACGAAGCAGTGTCAATCAGTGGTGTTGGCAGAAGTGGACTCTCAATCTTTACTTTTGCCATCTACAATATTACAATGTTTGGAAATAGTATAATAGGGATGTTACAGAAAGTTAGCACTTTTCTATATTTGTATAACTTTGGCTTGCAACTTACTGAGACTCAGTAAAAAAAAAACTTTTTTCGAATACGTTTCATTGAATAATTCTTGCAGAAAAATTGAAAAATGTGGCACATTAAAGTATTGCAGTTGTTTTTGGGGAATATTGAAAATTTTTAATCACGCAACTCCCAACATTACAAACATTTTCAATAGATTGGCAAATCCCAATAGTTGTTAAAAGAAAATCTTGAAACTTTGAGATTCCAACATCCAAAAATGTGGTGGTCTGGAGTTTGAATTAACCAACTTTTAAATGCCAGTTGAAAAAGACAAAGAAAGTTGAAATGAGATAGTCTAAATTGTACAAATTTTATATTATAGGCGAAACAGGATAATTTACATATATATACTTACCGCAATATCATTTTTCAATTCACAGCTCTTTTTAAACAGTTCCTCACACACTGGTGGATAAGCAACTCTGTAATGGCACAGCTCTTCAAGTTTATCATAATATAAATTTTCGAGGTCGCCTATAAACATCAACAAATGATTAAATAATCCATTGTCTCTTTTTTGATTAATAAATGACTATACCATCATTGCATTCTTGATTGTCATCGGCCATTTTTTCTCAACTATTTTTTATTTCGCGTTTTTTTGTACAGTTTCGTATGGTTCTGTATTGTAAACAACAATAAATAAAGATAATAAAAAAAACACCGCACTTCCGCAAACTCTTGTCAATTACTTCAAACTGCTTCAAACCTTCAAACCACTTCAAACTACTTTACTTTCAGGTTAGGATTTGTTGTGATCAGTTGTGACTTTTCGAATGCGGCCAAGATTGCCATTTTTTAACATGACCGACATTGAAAATCAGAGAGAGTTGCCATTTTAAGCTGTTTGTTGGCCATTGTCGTTTTTGCGAGATACTCTTTCTGAGAAATTTCAATTGATGTTAGGTTAGTTTTTTTGTTATTGTTTATGAGTCGTTTCTAATTCACTGACAGTACCGATTGTTTGAATGTACCGACTCGTAAAAATACTTGAAAGTCGTTCAACATCTGTAACATATTGATGAATTATTTTAATACAATATTCGCTGTAACTCGGTGTTTTATAGCAAAATACGGTATTTGAAATGAACTGCGAAAATATGTTATAACATAAAAAATTACTTTCGGGAGTAGAAAGGATGGATTTTTTATTGCCATCGTGAAGTTTTCGAATAGTTTGGAAAAATGAGCTTTTTCGAGGACACTTGCGTTATTCTTGTCACCCAGGTATCTTATTATATCAAATTATTTGTTGATTGTTTTAGAATGTTGTGTCAACATAGGTATTAAATGGGTTTTTATGCAAAAAAATTAACGTAAATACTTTTAAAAATAAAAAAAGGGGCATGAAAATGTAAAAATTTCTGTTTGCCATTGCGAAATAGTCATTTTTTCAACTTTTGTTTCAGGTGCTTTTCTTCATGATAGGATGGGTTTTTTTTGTAAAAAAGTTATTTCGAGATTACGAAGTTCATCACCGATTAGTTCAGCTAATATTTTCCAGTACTTTTTCCTTATCGTGTACAATGTTCGAATTGATAATTTTTGAAATTCTCGACCTCCTCGACTCAAGGTAAAATGCATGCTAACACTTTGTTGAAATCGTCAATTTTAACTTGATAATTAAAGTCTACTCATTTCCTTTATATTTAGTTCCAGACATTTTCATTGGAATGTTGGATTATACATGCTGCTTTTCATGGTGATAGTTTTGATACCATTTTACATAGCATATTTTGTTATCAGCAATGTTCGATTCGGTAAGTTATATGTATTTTCCCAACTGCACTGTGAAACTATTTTTGATGAGATTCCAACCATCAAACCTGTTATACTCGGGTAATTAATATTACAAGGAGAAAATTTATTTGCAGTAAGACTGAACCTCATAAGACCTCTGACATTACTGGTGTACCTGTGCTATCTCTATCTATTTTGGAAAATTGGTGACCCTTTTCCCATACTGAATCCAAAAAAAGGCTTGCTGTCGATAGAGCAAGGGATCAGTCGAATCGGGGTAATCGGAGTCACTGTCATGGCTCTTTTGTCAGGATTTGGCGCGGTTAATTACCCGTATTCTTCGATGGCCTATTTCATGCGGCCCGTTTCCCTCAGCGACATACAAACTTTGGAGAGGCGACTTGTGCAATCCATGGACATGATTGTCGCTAAGAAAAAACGAATCGCTCTGGCTAAACGGGGAGAAAACGCGGGCCAACAACCTCCGACTTACCGACTTTGGGACATGTTCGCTCCGTTGAGCGGCACCAAAGCAACCCAAGAAAGTACAAACAAAACTTTTTAAGAAAACTTTGTCGACACACCATTATTATGCTTTTTAATGATAAATCATCCAAAACTTACTTTTCCAGATATAAAACAATTAAAGCAAGAAATTTCTGCGTTAGAAGAATTGTCCAGACAACTTTTTCTCGAAGTTCATGACATGAGAAATGCTAAGGAGCGCATAGAATGGTCCGCGACCTGGCAAGGGAAATATTTCAATTTTCTTGGATACTTTTTTTCCATCTATTGCATGTGGAAAATTTTGATCGTAAGCATAATACACGCGAAATATTATTGGAAAAGTGATAAGTAATTGTTTTATTGCCATTTTTCAGTCGACTATAAATATCGTTTTTGACCGGGTCGGGAAAAAAGATCCCGTTACTCGAGGAATTGAAATAGCTGTTCATTGGATCGGATTTAATATCGATGTCAACTTCTGGTCCCAGCATGTATCGTTTTACCTCGTTGGTTGTATTGTTTTTACTTCCGTGAGAGGCTTGCTATTGACCCTTACAAAGGTAACAACGGCTCTTTTTGAATTAGTTGTTGAGAAAACTTGACGTGTCGACTTTTTTCCAGTTTTTCTATGCAATATCCAGCAGCAAGTCTTCCAACATTATAGTTTTGATTCTTGCTCAAATAATGGTGAGTGCATTTTGCGGAATGTCTTTTTTTTTTAACTTGCTTTCAGGCAAGCATACTATGTATGTATGTAATTCATGCGTTTTTTTGTTTGCAGGGCATGTATTTCGTGTCGTCAGTCTTATTAATGAGAATGAACATGCCTGCGGAATATCGAATAATCATCACCAAAGTCCTGGGTGATCTCCAATTCAACTTTTATCATCGTTGGTTCGACGTTATTTTCCTTGTATCAGCTTTATCCTCGATTGCATTTTTGTACTTGGCGCACAAACAAGCTCCAATCGAGCGCATTTGATTATTTTTAAAAACAGCACACAAATAAAACCATCAACTTTGTGTAAATCGGCTTCTGTATATAAAATGTAGTATAATGAAATTGACAATGTATTTTATGAAACTCGAGATTGAATGTGAGAGTAAAGTATCTATTTTTTAAACAATTTTATTAAATTTACAATCACTCAACTTTGCACGACGTAAGTAATCTTTCGTTCTCGTTACAAGCATTCCACTTGCCGATTGGTCTCGCCTTTTTCTAAATTATCGAGCATGTAAAAGAGTGCTCTTTTTTTCAAACATATAATCGGTGATTTTTAAGTTTATCGTGTTCTATTATTCTATAGGGCAAAGCTCTTTTTTAGTAACTAAAAATACATGTATGCTAATTATACAAGCTCACGAACTTACAATCAGTGAACAAGATTCCTGAGTTGCTATAAAGTAAATGTTTATTTTATTTTTGTACTGGCTATCGAAAAGTAAGATTTTATCTCTCTAATGTTTACAGAAAAACCTTCCAATTTCAACAATTTCAAACTTTTCAGTCGTATTATTGAAAGCTGTGTAAATCTCGAGGCTCTTTAATTTTTGCATCAAAAGTTTTAGCTTGCTCTTTTTCTTGAATCAAAATTCTGAAAATTTGGAATTTAAATCACATTCTCCAATTTCCGCATCAAAATTGCCTGGTTTTTTATATTCCAATTTTTCAATAGCAACATTTTTCAGCGATTATAATTTTCAATTTCAAGTCTTGGAATTTCACAATGGTAAATGAAACCTTTAAGGTTTTCAAATTGTTCAGCTGTAGTATTTCCATGACAAGTTTTGGAGCTGGAAATTTTACACTTTCAATGCAGTATTTACATAATTGAAAATTACGGCATTACCCAACTAATTTCAGAGCAGAGCATTATTTGAAAAAATAATTCATATAACCGGGAAATTGCAACAATAATGGGATACAATCAACAAAACATGATTTACATGCAATGTAAAAAAATATGACATTCAAACAACCTTGATGAAAACATTTACAGTAGTCTGAAAAAATGTTTTTGGTCTTAAGTTGCCAGGCATTAAAAATCTCAGTGAGCAAAAAACTTGCAACGGCGGGTCAAAAAACAAGTTGTAAAACTCCTTGTATTTCTTAATTCACTATTTTTTCGCAAGTTTTTGATCGTCTTAAAAATTCGAAGCTAATTTGTGAAAAACAAGCGATCGATTCCGAAAACAGGAATCATGACTCGTTTCGTGACGTCGAAATTGCCGGGATATTATGAAACTTGAATTTTGGTACAATTTCACATTGGTGTCGTTAACGAGCTGGAAAATACAAGTGTTTTTTCTTCATTAGTTTACATTACTAACTCGATTGTCCATTCGCCGCTCATCTTCACACCAGGTTTACGTATAGTAAGTACGTTGTTGGAAAAGTTGTATGTTGTTTCCAGCGACGTCGATGCTTGACCTGAAACAAGTAATTTGATAAATAAAAATATTCATATTCTCATGTTCAAGTAAATAAAAAGATAAAGGAATGGCTCATGCCCAATCGATAGAAATAGGATTACCTTTGGAGACCAAGTTTGCGGATGTAACTCCGGTTGGTGGATTGATGATGTCCACTCTTTCCAACCAACTTTTCGTCTCGTAGGTCGCGTCGCGGTTTATCAACTCTGACGTCAAAATGGTTTTATTCAAGCGCAAGCTAAGGTACAAATATTTGCCGTTGCGATAGTCAAAGGTGGCTTCGTCATCTATGTACAATGTTCCCTTGGCTTGTCCGTCTTTATCCGCGATAACGTCGAGTGTGTAAGGATCGTTTTTCATGGCCTGGGTACTTCGGCGAATCCTCATCTTTTTCGAAATGATGGAACCTTGAAAATTTTACATTTCAAGAAAATGTCTCGATACATTTTATTAGGAAAAATAATAATTAAAAACGCACCTCCTCTCTGGAAAATTGGAATCTTGGAAGGGGTGACGGTGCACTGGACTTTGCCGTGATTCGGCTGTTTGACCCAGGTGTCGATCTCGTACCAATCGACGTTCCCCTCGCCCGGGAAGTAGACCTCGACTTCGGCTTCCGAAGGTTGGAAGACGGGTCGGACGAGGACGGCGTCGCCGACGAGGAGCTGGTTGTCGATGGCGAACGTCTCGGACTCGCCGGGGTAGTAGGCCCAAAGTGGTCGCAGCACCGGGGTGCCCTCGACCTCGTGCTCCCTGAAGAGGGTGTACCACATGGGCAAGTACCTGTACCGCATGCGCAGCGAGTCGCGGACGTTTTGCACCACGTCCTCGTTGAAAATCCAGGGCTCACGGCGTTTTGTCTCGATGTGTGAGTGCGCGCGGAAGAAGGGCAGCCAAATGGCCGCCTGGTACCAGCGCGTGAACAGCTCCGGATCCGGGTTCTTGAAGAAACCGCCGACATCGGCGCCACAGAACGAGACACCGGAGATGGCGAGGCTCAGGCACATCGGGTAGCTGATTTGGAGGTGGTCCCATTGGGCCATGTTGTCGCCCGTCCAAACGGCTGCGTATCTGACACAAACAGTCATCTTGTTCGCATTGCATTTTTCAACATTTACTAATTCCCCAAGGAAACTCGCCAGGATTTAGTGCTTAAGACAAAAAATAATTTCTTCCTTACCTTTGACTCCCAGCGAAGAACGATCTTGTGAGAATGAAAGGTCTTATGTGGCCCCCGGATCTCTTAATCATCGCTTCATAGGTCGTGTACTCGTTGACGAGACCGTAAATATTGTGAACGTCTCGATGCTCCCAACCACCGTAGTGCACCAGGTCTTTGGGCATAGTGATTTCTGGTCCGTTAAAAACGCTGGGCTCGTTCATGTCGTTCCAAATGTGCACGTCGTTTGTAGTCCCGTGGAATTTGCCCAAGTCGTATTGTTGGATCATGTAATCGCGAACTTTGGGGTCGAAGTAGTCCAGGTAGGAAGCAGCACCCGGCCAGCACCAGCCCTCGTAATCTTTTCCGTCTTTGTGTTTGACGTACAAACCCATACTGGTCGCGTCGTTGTGCAAAAAGTAGTTGCTGTCGCGCTTTATGTGGGGATCAATGATGACGACCAATTTTCGGCCCTTCTCTGTGAGATTGTGCACCATTTCCAGGGGTTCCGGGAACTTTCTCGGGTCCCAGGTAAAGTATTTCTTGTCATCGGTGTACTCAATGTCGAGCCACATTACGTCCATGGGCAGGTCGTACTTGTCAAAGTTGTCGTTGACTTGCTCGACGTCGCTTTGGTCGTTGTAGTTCCAGCGACTTTGGTGGTATCCCAAAGAAAATATCTACACGTATTGAGGTAAAACCTCAAGTTAGTGACTGTCAAGTTGGGTCCCTATTTCGAATTTCCAATTCGAAATTCTCCCACATTTTTCAAAAATGTGGGAATTCTACAAAAATATTGAAACTGAAAGATAGAATATAATATGGAAATTATCAAACTTGCACTGTTGAATTGGCATGTAAACATCGGACAATGTCAAGCTTTTAAATTTGAGAGTTTTAGAGTTTCGAAATTATACAATTTGGCACTTTGACAAATTCAAATTAAAGAAAATTTGTTTGTCAGGGATCAACGGAGATTTTACAGTTTTAATATAATATTCAACATATCAATATTTAATACTTATCGTACCGGAGGAAGTGGAGCAGTTCCTGTAAGAGCGGCGTATTGTTGGAAAACATCAATAGGTTTCGGGCCCAACAAGAAGAAGACGTCGATGATCCCAGATTCCGACATAAAATGCGCCTGCGGTTTTTGAGCAGTATTCGAAACCAATTTAACAATGCCTCCAATAATACTATTTTCAGAGCTCGAAGAAATATCCACCCACGTTTCCGCAGCATTCAACCAGAAAACACCAGAGGTTTTTTCTTCTCTGCAAAATCAATACTATTTGATGCAAAACTATTTTTTTTCTTTATCAACAACATTTCAACATCAAATAGCAACATAACTTTTGATTTTTGGAATTCTTCAATTTTTGATTTACAATACTTTCACGTTTTTAAGTTTCACAATTCACAACTGCACAATTAAAATGCGACATTTGATAAATTGTAATTTCAAATCAGATTTCAGGACTACACATTTTTTGTTTCAAAATTTTTTAGTTCTGTTTTTTCAATTCATTCAAAAATTGAGTTTTAAAAATCGAATCTATCAAACTTCGAGTATCTCCAAGTTTTTCAGTAAGTTATAGGACTCCAGTTTAAAATGTCAATTTCAATTCTACAAAGACAATTCTTTTTGATTTGCTCATTTTCATATGTCAACGTGTAAAATATTACAAGACCAAATTACAAGCTGGAATGTTTAAATTCAAACATGAAACATTTGGTCACTTTTGGGACTTGTTGAAAAAAAAAAACATGTTTTTTACCCATGGGCATAAAGTACAGGTACAGCGCCATAAAGTGCCATGCGCTCGTTGATTTCGTACTCGAAAACGTCGAGATTGTATAATCTGTAAGGATCGCTCGATTTGGTGGATTGCAGGGCAAAGGAATCAGCGTGTTCCGGGATACCGTAAGCGTTCTTAGCTTCAGGGAAACTAAAGTCCATTGCCACAGCTTCAGGACCGCTGGGTTTCGAGTCTTGGTGACTCTTGAAGTTTTCCTCCCACGCGCCTGGATCACTGTCGGCGCCATCTCCAGGGTACTGAGCTTCCGGGGGTTCTTGTGTCTCAGCATGCTCAACGGCTTCTGGGGCTCCCTCCTCTGGTTTCCTGCCATAAAACATCATTTTACTCAATAATTCTTTTTATTTGGCTTTTATCTTTACCTAATTTCACCTTGTCAAATCATTCACATTTTCCAATGCACAAGTTGTCGAGTTTAACAAATAACTCGAAAGTGTGAACATTTGAATTCCCTAACATGAATTCGAAACTAATTTTTCAAGTTTAAAAACGTATCGATTGAAATTCAGCCAAGCTGGAAATTGAAAAAATTAAAAGCGTTCCAAATTGGAAACTTGTTGATTCATACATTTCTAATTTTCAAAATTCAAAAGCTGATTATATATATATATATATATATGAACAGCCTGATTTGGTTAATGTACAATAATAACAATAATAATGACATTACTGCAAAAGTAAGAAAAATAGTTGAATATCACAACATACTCTTGGTTGGGCTTAGTCCTCAAATGCTCTAATCTCATCAATCCCCGAGCGTTGGCAACAATGACCAATTTTTCACCCGAGTAGAGTTCCACTTGGAAAGGACTAGTTTTCAAGATAGCCTTGTTCGCACCATTGGCAACGGTGATTTGCGATTTCGTGCTCTCCAGAATACTGAGACTACCGAGTTGGATGTCATCCTTCAAAGCATATTCGACTTGGTACCTTGGGTGCAACGGATTCTTTTCATTTATCTGCATTCGGAAATTTGTGTCTTTCAGGGCGATCAACTGCAGCGTGTAATAAACACCTGTGTCCTTGTTCAACAATTCGACGTACAACACTGTCTGGTTATGAGCAAACCAATTCGGCACAATTTCGTAAGGTGATTTGTCAACCTCCATTTTTCGACAGCGCCTGAAAATAAAAGTTGGCATTCAAAAACTTGCTGATTTTTTATGAGGGATTTTTCAAAGATAATATATCATGTTGATAATCACGGTAAAAAAACATACCGACAAAAGCTGCTTTGATCGCATGTTTTGAAGTTGTTTCTGTCAACTGCGTCACTCAGTAGAGTGGAACAGATGATTAGGAATCCTAATCTGAAAAACAAAACATCCAAGTTGAAAAAATCACAATCAGTGAAAATCAACAGCTCAAAAAAATGCAACTTGTCACAAATAAATTGAGCCATCTAAAATCCAAGACAGCTAGAAGCAGTTTTAGAGAAAAATGTGGCCAGAAAATACGAGTTATTGGAAAATATGTTGAAAACTCGCGGATTCGTTATACGTGAGAATGCCACAAAATAAGCAAGTTAATGACACGTCAGCTCGACAATTACTCATCTACCGAGAGCTGACGAAATGATAAATTTCATGTGAAACTGAGGCGAAAAATAGGGTGAACGGTGAATGAGAAACGAGAGTATTTTCATTGGCTCGGAAAGTGCAAGGGTTTGCGCGAAATATGAAGCGGTACAAGAGACAAAATAGAATATATTATGTATACTCACAAGTACGCGCTTGCCATGTTGAAGCTTGGACCATAACAGCGCCGAAAAGCTACCATTTTCTCGGTGGAAAAACAACACCGAATAGTACAAAAAAAGCGTCCTATTTATTCGCTACGTTCGCGATACCATTGATGTCGCCGAAAGGATAGATAGCGCTATATAAAAAACGTTTTGACGCGTTGATAATTACGATGTAATTATCCAACACATCACTTTATTTTGCTTATTTTTTTTGCAAACCCGAGAGTTGCCGCTGACTGACACCAACACGAGTGACGACGCTACCGTTGTCTCGTCGGTCATCGCCGCCGTTCCTCGACGGTCTTTTTAAATTTGAATTTCAACGGCTTTTTGAAATGTAACAGACTTGAATTGAAATTGCTCGAAAACGACACATATACATGTCATATATGCTTTTCGATCATTTGAGTTTGATGATGGTAGAATTATATATCGATGTTTTTTTCAGAAATGATTATTACTGGACAACTTTAGAAATTGACCCAAAAACGCATGGAAATTGGAATCAACATTTACGAAAATGATTGAAAAGGTACAAGTTTAAGATGACAGTTTTTTTCAGTAGAGCATTATAATGTATATAGAGCTGGAATTTGATCAATAATTGTGTGTTTCTATGGTAACGTTGGGAATTTTTTATGTATATACTAATGGGAAAGCTTTTCCATAAAAGTGTTACGTATGGTGAGCAAAATTTTAGAATGGTTATCTAAGTATCGTTTTTCAAGCGCGTTCGCAATTATCTATACTGCAATCTATGGATTCGATAAACAGATACTGTAAGTAAAGGTATGTATTTGGATAAGTAAGTATATAAACGTAATATAGCGAGTCCTTTAATCGTTAACCGTAACAATTATCACACTCTAGCCCTGCAACTTTTTTTTGCAGTCCTTATAATAATTACTATACATGTTTGCATATAAAAAATTTAAAAAAAACCATAAATTAGTCTCAATCGTGTATAATACGAATAATCTCAATTTCATCCATAACTTATAGTGTAACCCATGGAGAGCATCAAAGTCTGTTTAATCGCCGGCTGCAATTGCTTCTCGATGTATTGCGTCAAAACCTGACTCGCGGCTCGCAAAAATATGTCTTCCATTTCCCTCGCGACATTTTCCTTCGACTGCCAATCTCTGCCAGTTTCGAAATCAAAATCGTCATCCGAATTATTGTCCCTGTCCGAATAAACGTCCCTTGCTTCTCGAGGGGCATGCTTCTTCCAAAACTCACTTCGACTCGCATTAATTTCCGAAACTTTTCCCCGAACAACATTATTCAGATTGAGATCCGAATTTTCCAGACTCACGAGGTCTGCGAAACAAGTTTTGTTATTATTATTGTTGTTGCAAGGTAAAGCGGACATGAAATGATTTGGCGCGATGACTCGTGGGCTCGAATTTTCCTCCTTTTTCCCGTTCATTTTCCCTAACAATGAAGGATATTCTTGGACTTGCAGTTTACCGGGCGATCTGCGTTTTCGCGACTTCGTGAACCAGTCGTTGTTTCGCCATAGGCCTGAACGCGCTCCTCGCCCGTACAAGTTTTTCGGGTGACGACTTTCGTTCGCGATGAAAATTTCCTCGTCGTTCGACACGGATGCCGATTCTCGCGGCTCCGCGGCTTCGTTACTCGACTCCGCCGTTCCTTCCGGAACTAACGACTGCGACAAACAATTAATGCCACATTAATTAACATTATGTCAATCACTCGTTGATTGCTACTTCCGCGGAGTTTATAATCGTGCAGTTATTATACGATTATATTTGCAGTAATTTAGATCTGGATATTTCCAGATTTTCCAAAATTTTCGAATCAAGTTTTATTTAAATCCGCAAGCTGACTTGCCTCCTCTTGCTGCTGATGTTTCTCGTCGTTGTACCCGGGCCACTTGTCCTGCCTCTTGATTTGCTTGCCGGGGCGCCTCGTCGCAGGCCGGCACCCATAAGCGTACAAAGAGACGTATCTCGGCTCCAGGAAGTTGTACTCGGTGCGAATCCTCACGAGGCCACGTGTCCGGGCGATAGGGCTCGTGTGGAACTCAATTCCGGCCCTGCGCAATTTCAACGACATCCTGCATAACTCGTCGGTGGCGTCGATATTGTTGTAGTCCTTCAAAAGCAACGACACCAAACCGGACACGGAGAGGTCATTGAAGAATACTCGAGTGTGTATTGAGTTGTTGTCGGGCTCGTACACACAACGGTCGACTTTTGCCCAGGGCGTGTTGCTCCGGCTCCCTAGTTCTTGGGGAACCTGAAAAACAACTCCCTTATTATCATTTATCATCCATTATTCTAGTTGATTTCGCAAATACCTTTAGAGAACGACGACCTATATTCGACATATATAAGACCGATAAACGACCTATATGTAACATATAGGTGACCTATAATTGACTTATAATCTCCATATAAAACATATATATATATGACCTGTAGACAACCTATTTATAACCTATAAACGAGATATATAAGACCCCAAACGACCTATATGCAACGCTCCTACCTATATGTGTGTGCATTGGTTCATATAGTTTATATATAAACGCAATATAGTTCAGATGGAGGTGAGATATATGTGGCTTACTTGTAAAAAATGTATAAGTATCATATATGGCAGATATATGTTGTTTATAGGTCATAAATATGCTAAATATCGATTATATGGCGTTTATAGGCGCTGTGTATGTCATATAGGTCGTTTATAGGTTTTATGTAGGTCAAATATAGGTAGTCGTTCTCTAAGGGTAAAATAATATATGCTAACCCGCATCTTCACTCTTACTGTCCTGATATTTACGATTTACCTTATCTTATGATTATCTTACGTATTTCTTCAAGATTTACCATTGTGTACATAATAATATAAACATTAGAGACCCAATTTTCAAAGTTTCCCAATTTTTCGCGTCCATAATAATGGTTATTACTTGCTGTTGTATAATATAAGTGAATAAGGAAAAGGCGATATAATAAAATGTGAAGAATTGCCTTAATTACGACGTGGGAAACGGTCATCTCGAGTGGAGCGGATTGCAGTTTCTGCTGGTAGACTAATTTGACATCATCATCGTCGAGCCTGTTTCTTCGGCTCGACTCTCGCCGAATCGTGTCTAAAGCGCGTTCCAGCCTTTCTCCGCACTTGTTGTCCCAACTATGATCATCATTGCCAGTTTGCGCAAAGCCTAATGAACAAGTCACCAGCAATAGTACCACTGGCAATCGTTGTTGGGGCATTTCCTACAAGTAATTCAGACATTCCCAAAAATTACTAACATTCCAATAATTTCAGAAAAAGTTTCACAATACGAGCAATTTCGAAAGAAATCCTGCCACGTATGTTCAAAAATTGCTCATAATCAAATAAAAACTTGCAGAGATTTTTTAGATTATGGAGAATTGTCAATATATTCTAATAAAAAAGCACGATATTAAAAAATTAGAAAGTTGACGTCTATCCGAGGATTCGCCGCATTTATCTAGGGGAGAGATGAATATCAACAAGCGCCAAGTTTCGTAGGAACGGAAATGTAGGCCGCGCGTTACACAAATTCCGTACGTTTTGGCAACACTTAACTGATCAAATAGTGCATCATCAGACTTTCCACCGTAAGAGATAATGAGAATTCCCCATCTTCCTCCGTTATACTATTTGGCAACGAGCGGTTGTATGCTAATATTGCTGATGCATTCCATCGATGTTACATCAGTATCGCGTGTTATGCGTCATGGCCCAAACTGCCATTATTCGACAAATGTAAACACTTCACGTTTCACTTAACGATAATAGCGTTATATATAATGCCGTGCAAATATAGCTCCCCTGCAGATCATACCTGATTAATTTACGAAACATCCTCTCGAAATTCCGCAACACCATGCACAACAATTGTTTAAAATTCCCATCGAACCCCAAAGGATTCAAATCCATGAAAGACTCGAAAGTCAACAATTATTGCACACTTGTATCTTCAACAATAAGTGCAGCTAGTTGTGCTCACGCCAAAAGAAAAAGTAGCGAATGTAACATCCTCTATTACACGTACGACGGAAATGCACCGAGAGATAGATACATCACATTTATTTTATCTACGATTCTAACGAAATCCAGGAATGCGAACAACAATTCTTTCTCCTTGCACTCTCAAAAATCAAATCGCTAATTACCCGTAAAATTAATTTATCAAGGTGCAACAAAATAAAAAACGTAAAAATGAGCTTACTATAATCTGCAGAGCTTTCACGGAGATAGTCAGTTGAAAAGTTCTTGATGAAAGGTCGCGATAACTTTGGCTTTTTATCGTGAAATTGATGGAAAATTTCGTGTGTTATGAAGAAGAAATGCTTTTCGCAGGACGCACCGCGAGAGGTAGAGCTCGCACCTGATGAGCCCGGCGGATCAAACAACAATGAAAGTGCTCGCACGAGTACTAGCACAAGTGAGTACATAAACAATGAGAGCCAAACGGTTTTTTCTTCTCTTGCTGGTTGCAAGAAGAACGAGTCGTACGATCTGGCAAATGTAGAACGGAATATATAGGATGGAACCGGGTTGCAGTTAAACTGCAGTCGACAGTGTCGACATGCGCCAAAGCCAATTTTGTTGTTGTAATGCAAGGAAACGATCGAAATAAAAAGTTGTTACTTGTGCCGTGAAACGGAAAAAAATCGTAAGGTTTATTTTCTCATGCGAATGCAAGAGAAAACGAACCTTAAAGCAAATAATGTGAGACACGAATTTTGTTCGTTTCACGGCAGACTTGGTGCGGAAATATTTCGCGATCTGGAAATTGGAACGCGCTCTTATTTCGGTATATTTTTTATGGATCGAAATCAATGTGTTGTTTATGGATCGTTATTTCCGTTATTTTGGCGATTTGAAACGGAGGTGTTGCAATTTGGCGAAGCTACACATTTATAAGAGTTTTATGGAATCGCGTTTGGTTATTTGCTTGCTGGATTATTTGATTTCACGTTTGGAATGAATAACCCACTTTCCGTTGCTGATATTATGCATAATATACTTGTCGAGGTAAAGCAGTGAGCAAACTCTCGACTTAATGAGTAGTGGGAGAAAAAATCTCAGGTGCATTTCGAAAATAATGCAATAGGCTGAAAATAACGTGGAAATCCAGAAAATGCAGTTTTTTCAAAGGTTCAAAAAACTGTTGTTTTTTTCAAGTAGTTATAGAAGGAATCGTCCTACTTGAAATAATATATTTAGCACCTTTTGAAATTATACCCTCGATGTACTATGAACCTCGAATTATTCATACATCCCAATTTCTCTTCACTTTTTTTTTCTCACCATTAGTAAGCCCCGAGAAAAAAAACCAACATGAGTGAGGAGGAAAAACTGGTGGCCAGGGTTCGCCAGATCGACCCGAAATTTCGTCTCCCCAAATCACGAAAAATTTTCTGCGAGCCTTTGCCAAAAATTGCAAAATGTCCCAGGTTTGATGACGCCTATTTCTATTCTACTACATGTATAAATATAGTTGCTTGACAAGCAATCTTCGATGAAATGAAAATATCGAATAGTTGAGTTTCTACAATATTGCTAGGTCTCGGGTGCACTACTTTACGAGCAGCTTGAACGGAAGAAAATGCGATCGAACAACGACAAAAACTGTCGAGAAATCGGCATTCGCTCTTGTACCAGACAGGCATTTATTCGCGCACTCGCAATTTCCAAAAAATCGGAAACGACAGTCGTTAAAAGAAACATGGAAACCTGGGGTGCAAGGGCTGTCCCAAATTTTGCGCAGGTTGCATGTAAGCGATTTCGTTTGGATTTCGCTTTGTGATTTTTCTGTATTTTTATGTTATATTGGTTTGTAGGATTCAATTGTGTAATTGTTTTTTTTTTCTAAATATATTTATAAAAAAAATCTATAGATACCAGACGAGACGAAATCGAAGGAAGAAATAAAAGCTGGCGAAGAAACGGCGATAACCGACATTGACCCGGAATATTTCACAAAATTAAAAAGTCGCTTCGTTTGCAAAGAACGTCCTTTCAGCCGACAATCTTACCTCGATGAAACTACGGAAATTCTCCGCAATCAGCTTTTGACGAGGCAAATCAAAAGCAAGTGCCTCGAAATCGATCGAGAAATGGCGCAGCAGGAACAACATTTCCAAAAAGCTCAAGTACATTGGACATACATTTTCCGTATTCATAATATTCACACAGGAATTGCATTTCGGAAAAAGGATGGTCCAACGTGATTATTTGTTGACAGGAAGAATATGAAATGAAAAAACGTACTTTCGACGAGTTGCTCGAAAAAGATTATTCAGCGACCGAAAAACTGGTAGGTCAGACAAACGATGAAATTTCGGCTACGAAAAAACTCGAGGAAAAATATGAAAAACTCACGAGAGAATTTGTGCAAAGCAATGTCGAGGTTGTTAATTCAATGGCGGATTGCCAGGACATCGAAAAGTGTTATAGGTTTTTGCGACAAGTGGAGTTTCCTGAACTATGGCGAAAGCACCATAATAATCACGCTCTTGCTAGGTCTGAAAACGAAGAGCTCACTACTCAGCCTTCGTCTTCTGGCGCCCACCAAGTTTTACAAAGTTCAACAAACCATGATGCGCATAGTTGGATAGATTCTTCGCTTTATACAGGTGTTTTTCAATATTTCTATTGTCTTTTTCCAATAAAACCTGCAAAGTTTCATCATTCGAGATTGTAAAAGTCGATATGCTATAATAATATAAACTTGAAAAATTCTAAGAAGAAAATGACCTGAATCCAGGAGGCTTTGAGGAAGACATCATCGCAGCAGAGTTTGAAGGACGACTGCAACTTGAATTAAAAGATCCTTCCGAGCTTTTACAAGTTTTTCGCGAGATCGAGGGGCGCAATTTCGACGAGCTCTCTAACTTGGAAAGCTTGGACAGCTCGTTAAGTGATATAGATAATTTTATTCAAGACATTGAAGCTCAAACAAATCGCGAAATTGAGCAAGTTGAAATATCGATCAAAGCGTTGGAGGTAATAATTATTGCAAAAGTGAATAGATCCTTCTAGATTATAGGTATCAATTTTGGTAATTTTGCAGATCACCAGTGAAGGTTTTTTCTTCATTGTATACTTCAATAAAATTATTTAAACTAATCTTATCTTGAGGATGAAATTGAATTGAATCTTGAAATTGCTCTAGGAAAAAATAGCTATCGAAAAAGATGCAGAAGATTTAGCCCAACGAAATGCGAATAAGCTTTTGCATGGGACTTTCCGTGATTTGGTGTCTTCGGAATCAGTTTTGCGACTGAAGGTTTTCATCCAAGATACATACGAAGCCTTTCTTGGTTCAGCCGAAGGAGTAGACTATTTAACAATGATGAAGCAAATCGAAGAATTGTATCAACGATTGAACGCTCAATTGGACAGTTTCGCGCCTGATTTAGTTGCCGAGTGCAAAAAAGAGGACTATTTGAATGAAATCAAGAAAATGAAGGAAAGAGAGGAAGAAATTAAGAAGGTGCGTTTTGCTGGAGCACATATACGGTAACAAAAAAAGTCACTAATTGTTGATATATATTGAAACGTTGATGATTTTTAGTACGAGCGTATGCAACGTTTGACAGCGTCATTGAAGCGTGCAATGCAGCCAGTTGGACCCAAAAAAAGACAGTTGATGTGGCGTTCAAGACCGATTACTTCCAACATTAAAACAGTTACAATCCAGCCCGAACTGACCCAAGAAGAAAAAGAAAGACTCATGTTTTTCGGAAAATGATTTTTTTATACTGTTAAATGATTTAATTGATTGAATACAATATTCGCTGTTACATCGATTGGACGAGTATTTTACCAAATCTCAAACAATTTGCGAAATTGGGTATTCCACAGATAACGAATGAACAATATATTATTTTACCATCGTCCCGAAATTCCTGATCTTTAAACTAGATCTTAGAAGTTCATTTACCCTAAATTAGCGTATTTACCCTTAGAAAATGACTTCCTATATTTGACCTATATAAAACCTATAAAAGACCTACATGACATACACAGCACCTATAAACACCATATAATTGAGATATATTTGGCATATTTATGACGAATTTATGACCTATAAACAACATATATATTCAATATATGTTACTCTTAAATTTTTTACAAGTAAGCCACATATATCTCACCTCCATCTAGCTTATACTGTGTTTATATATAAACTATATAAACCAATGCACGCACATATAGGTGGGATCGTTGCATATAGGACGTTTGGGGTCTTATATATCTCATTTATGAGTCATAAATAGGTCGTATATAAGTCATATGTATGTGTTTTACATGGCGAATATAGGTCAATTATAGGTCACCTATATAAGTTACATACAGGTCTTTTATAAATCTTATATATGAAGAATATAGGTCGTCGTTTTCTAACGGTACCATTACAATTACGAAACAAAAATTTTTAGCACGTACAACATATATTTATTGAAGAATCATGAGTACAGTGAAAATCGAAATTTTCATATTTTAAAATTGAAAGATTCACTTTCATTTAGCCAAGTATGTAATGTGTCGGCGTGTTTCTTTAGCCATTTGATATTGTTTTTCACACTCTCAAGTGACCTCATACGATCGCCTTTACCCGAGCCGGACTGCGGATATTTTTTGAAAAACGCTTCCATCTCGTTGAGTCTCTCTTCCGAAGCGAAAGATTTGGTAATAGAAGAAATGAGCCTTCCGAGATATCGGTCATTCAACGTGTACTTCTTTACCAAACGCTCCCAGAATTCCCTGACCCACTCCCAAACAATAGGTGTTCCCACAGGATTTTCGGATATCGAAGCAAGGCAATGTAGCGCATCTTGGGATCGAACGTAATTTTCATCCATAGCTATTTCAATGAATCTGCAAAAAAGATTCGTGGGATATAATATGACGTTCAGCAAGTTTAAACGTTGAATGGAGAGTACCTTCGAAGGATTTCACTGTTTCGAATCGCAGACAATCCTGCCATCAGTTTCAACTTTTCAGTAATATTCGTTTCGTTAGTGAATTTCTCGAACATTATTTTCCAGTCCGTTTCCTTCCCAGAGTTACTCATGCCTACATGTCGGAAATCACTTAGAATGAAATTTGATGAATTGCTTGAAACTATTATTTATTGATATGTAGTTTGTACTACGGATATCGAAAAGAGATTTTTTCTGGGGAGGTTTAACATTCGCAAGACTAACCGTAATAGTACACCAAACGCCGAATATCAGGATGAGGACGTTCGTCTTTAGGATCGTGTAACCAAGATTTAAAAATTTCTCCAACGTCCGCAAGACATTTGGCATGTTCCACGGAGCAAGCTAAATTGAGCACCACCCTCCTCAGTCGACTGCAATTATATATAAATTCATAGGAATAGATATTATGACGCTGCCTATGAATTTCTTATGAGAAAAACTTCGGTACCCACAGATTATCTAAGTCTTCAGCGTCATCCACATTCCATGTCAATTTGTGATAAGGAACATCCACCAATCTTCTTACGTATTCCTGATTGAAATAAAAAAGATTGAAGTCACACATTCTTTACAGTGATCGATCCGTTGATTATCTTAAATAAAAATGTATGATTACTTGGAATTTGGCGGACATATTCGTGGACAGCAAAAATTTGTCGATTTTCTTCAGTTTCGACTGAGCTACTTGCCAAGGCGTGTTGTGTTGTTCCGCGGACAAATACAAGGTCAAATTCATGGCTACACTGTAATTCAGCATCGAAGCCTCAGCTAGACTGAAGGCC
>JAPYZK010000145.1:0-44610 GCA_030522785.1 Platygaster equestris
TATTAGTCGATTAATATGATGGTGCGATTCGTTTCAGGATTTGTGCCATCCGCAAATGGTTTAGCCGTCGGTCGGCTCATTTTGGAATTCGACAATGGGCGAAAAATCGATTTCGGCGCTTCTCCAAGCGGCTGCCTTATCACTCACGATATTGCGAACGCTACAACGATTCGGCACAAAGTCAAGCGCGTGCTCGTTATCGAGAAGGACACGATTTTTTCGAAACTCGTGCAGGAAAATTGTGCCGAGCGATTGAAGTGCATCCTCGTAACGGGAAAAGGCTTCCCTGACGTCGCTACCAGGAGGTTCGTCAAAATGTTGTCTGAGACTGCAAAACTTGCCGTTTTTGTTCTTGTGGATGGAAATCCCGATGGCGTCGAAATATTTTGCACTTATAAGTAAGTTTACATATAATTATCCAGATGGATACATTTCCATACACATATTATAGCTTCCACCTGAATTCCACCACTTAGAGAACGACTACCTATATTTGACCTATATAAAACCTATAAGCGACCTATATGACGTACATAGCACCTATAAACGTCATATAATTGAGATGAGATATATTTGGCATATTTATGACGAATACATGACTTATAAACAACATATATATGCCATTTATGTTACTCCTAAATTTTTTACAAGTAAACCACATATATCTCACCTCCATTTGGCCTATACTGCATTTATATCTAACGTAAATAAACCAATGCACGCACATATAGGTGGGAGCGTTGCATATAGGTCCTTTGGGGTCTTATATATCTCGTTTATAGGTCATAAATAGGTCGTCTATAGGTCATGTATATGTGTTTTATATGGCGATCATAGGTCAATTATAGGTCACCTATATAAATTACATGTAGGGCATTTATAGATCTTATATATGTTGAATATAGGTCGTCGTTCTATAAGGGACACTTTCGTAAATTAAATAATTCGTAATGATTAAAGACGATATTCATTGATTGTTGTAGATATGGTGCTTTGGCGCAGTCGACGGATTTGTCATGTATGGAAGCAAAATGGATTGGTATTTTTTCTTCTGATTTGCACCAACTGGGGGTCACGAGAACGAGCGAACTGACGCAAAGAGACATCCTCAAGTTATCGAGTATCATGAGAAGATCTTACGTGAGTAACGAAATAAAACAAGAATTGAAAATTATGGCGACTGTAGGGAAAATCCAAATCGATACCTTATCCAAGTACTCGCAAAATTTTCTCACCTTGGACTATTTACCGAGAAAGATAAGAGACAAATTGTCTAAAAGTTAAACAACAATTTCTAAAAGTTGATCATTTTCTAATTTCAGAAAAAAAATCAAGTTTCTTTATTATATTAACAACGAAAGAATATTCATGTGGATAGCATTCGGATAATACTAAATTATGTCAATCAATATTATACCAATATAATACCTATGTGCAGTCAAGTTACATTGGAGAGAAAAGTACTCTTGATGATTTCGGTGAAAATTGATGTCATTAATTTCCCATGACGTATTTAATTTTAAATTGCTATGAGCATAAAACAAAATAAATAACGTTTCATCAGTTTTGTGGCGAAAAAAGTCGGTGGCAGACCTCTAGAATATTTATTCACCATTTGTCTCATGTGTTACACATCAGTCTCATACAAACTTTATATCAGTAGTACCCATAAATAATATGTAAGTATAAATTGATCAAGTTTTACATTATTATCTCCCGGGCTTTCTATTTTTCATTGTATCGATAACAATACTTTTGGAAAAAATTAAATTTGGCTTGACTTATAATTATTGATATCTACACGATGAAATAAGTTAACGATGAACAATAATGAAGACGTAATACAGTAATTGATATGTACAATTCTGGTGTATGTACAAATTTAATTCTTGAAGCTGTAAAATCATTTGATTACAACATTATATGATAATATGTACAAATTTTGATTAGAATAATCCATCACTTGATGATTTGAATATCACTCGATGATATATAATTCGTATTTTCATATAATTGACATAAAATCGGATGAATCACATATACCTACCATTTTAAACCTCTCATTACATCCGAATACTTTGAGTGCTTCTTTCAGTACAAAACTCGTAATACAATATCAATAAATATCGTAGAAATGATTATTCTGCAACAAACGTACCAATCAGTGATCGTAAAGCACCAAAAACCTTGCAGTAATAAACAAATTTCTGAAAAACTATTATACTTATTCATGCTTGCGATTTGTATTCTCTTTTAATGATCCATATGACGGACGGAATTTTCATCTTTGGTCTATTTTTGTCCAAGTTGCAAAGAAACTTTTAATTATACAAGTAAAATTTGCATAACAATTTCAAAACGTATTCCAAGTTTAGGTTACAACATTGTCAAAAACAATAGTGAACTTTATTGTAAAAAGTTAATGATTTATTTCGCCATTGTTATTTTTTAATGGTCCGTATTAAACGTCAGCTAGTATATATAATACCGAGAAATGAATTCCATGACTGCAGGAATTAATCGCGACCTGTCAGAAACCCGGCCCGTAGTCAAACTGCTTAAATATTCAAAACCATGTAAAATATTATTATAATATTGTAACAATCGATCGATCATGTGCAAGAGAGCAACACTGCAATAATACAATAGCAAGAAAGTCATCGTACGTGCAATTATTGACATGTTGCGATACAACTTGTCGACATAATCATGTGCGATACCATGACTATTTTTAAACTTGGAGATTATTATTGCTCATTATTTATAGCCTCATTCAAACGAGCCTGCAATATAATTTTGCATACAAATCTGCGAACGTAATGAAAATATAAAATTTAGTGACGATTAAATTACTAATAATTATAAAATAGAGAAGAAGATTGTTGAATGAACCAGATTAGGTTGCTGCAAATCCAATAGTATTTGTATTTACGTATCTTTCACTGACAATATTGCCTACTAGAATATTCTCATGTAAGTATATCAGCTCACTCGCATTTCATTGCGATACATTCAAATCCGCGGTGGCACACTGTTTTTTCCAGTCCCAGCTGCACCATCAATTAACACTTTCAAACTGCAATAGACTTGATGAACGAATATCGAAATCGCGCGGGCGTGTTGAACCGCTTTGTGAAATATTATATTGTGTCAAAAGCGCGGTGTGTATGTGTGTGCTAACACTTAATTTGTGATACAAGTTACAGAACGCAGGTGACGACAAAAGACGTAAGTGATTTAATTTTTAAATGTAAATTCGGAAATATTGCAATTCCAAGTGTTGTCACCCAAATTTAGGTATTACAGGGGGCTCGGTATCTAACAGACATGTCTCGAACAGAATCTCCTCGGGCCCAACAGAAATGTCAAGCAGGTAGAAAAGCAATAAATCATTACAGTTTCGTCTCCGGAAAAATGCTGCGTCACTCAACGCCTTCGAAAAAACAACAATCTCCAATACTGCGTCTATATGAATTTACATTTGAATTTCAAATTGCTAAAAATTATGTTTTTAAAATTATGGAAAATAAGGATTAAAATCTGGGAAAATTATCTCGGCGGAGAGCAGCATCTTTCTACCTGTCTATTCAGCTTGACGTCACGCTTCATTATAAGGGTTCCCTCTGTCTAACAGACATTTGTGTCTAGAAGAAAAATGTTGGGCAAAAAATTCTGTCACATACCGAGCCCCCTGTATATTCATTCTTCCAAAGCGTGCATCAGTGAGTTATCTTGACACAGAATAAGCATCGTTTCCGCCATGCACGTTCATTATCAATGATCCACGATTGCACTGCAGCTGACTGCTGCTGCAGCTTAATTGATCGCTATTATAGTTAATTGGTCTGGTGGCTCTCTGCAATGACTGACGTTCATCTAGGTAAATTATTAATAATTAAACCATTGATTTTTCAATTGGCTAAGCTTTTTGGTAAGGCTTTTCCACTGATTTGGATTTCACCTGCGCTGCATGCTTCAATCGCAAGGGCTGGAGGGCTGACTCGGATTCGAGTTCTGCAAAGGAATCGCGGCGGTATTGGAATTGCAAGTGCCGTGGGTCTCATGGTGCTGATGGTACTGCAGATGACCGCGATAAAGCGCCGAGGCGTAATACTGGTGATGAGTGTGGTACGCAGCTGTGGGGCCTTGTTCGCTGTTGTTTTCGTTGTTGTTGATGCTGTGGTTTGTGGGAGGCGGGGGCGGTTCGGAGCCAGCATTAAAGGGATGATGCCCATTCTGGTGATGGTGCAGCAGATGGTGGTGGTGGTGGTGGTGGCCGTTGCTGTTGACTATGGGGCAGAGGCCGCCGGCGGACGAGCTGGAGACGGGGATCGAGGCGGAGGACAGGATGTCGTGGACGGTGTGCGGACTGGGCCAGTGGAGTGCGCTGACCGTCGGGGAAGCCGGGGGCGAGAGCTTGCTGGCCGCGCTCATCGTCTGCAGTCCCACTGGAAAGGCACCGCAATCGGAATAGTCTTTCGAACTTGGGATCGGCAGGTGCAGGATCACGGAGGAAGAAAGAGAGGCGGCTGTTCCGTCAGACCCCGCGAACTCATGGCTAGAACTGAGCGACACTCGGAGTTGCAGCGACTGACGGTTGAGCAAAGACATTTGCAGGGACATACTACGTCATACTGCGCTACTGCAGTAATAGTCTTTGCAAACAAAAATATCGATTGAATATATAATGGATATTTATGGAAAAATATGTCATGGATTTTTAGTTTCTTTATCGCTAAATTTTATATAATCATCGATTGAATATTGCAATTTTGAACCCAGCCGTGAAAGGCGACGTGTTGGTGTGACGTTACTAGCATGTATCATAACCGTCATAATACAGGCTAGTGACGTCACACCGAAATAGAATTTGTCCATTGTGGCTCAAAAAAAATTTATAAATCAATTTATTTGTCTCATTTGTCGCGCTATCCATCGTATCGTCGATTTACTGCACTGTTTTCATATTATATTTTTTGACATTTCGACGTTTTACCCAGGGTAGTGACGTCACAGCAAGATGGCGACCATCTCGGAGCTTTTTAAGCAATACCTTTTTTCAATTTCGATTTTGAGGGGCAAATTAATTTTCAGTCGCTTGAAATATTTTTCTGAGTGTTTTTTCAACCTCTAGATTAATTTAAGCCAGGGGTGGTACTCCCAATGAAAAACGAGTGCCACGGTGGCGAACTCGCATAACGGTGCGACTCTGAGTCTTGGTACAACGTTAAACCTCGACGCCAGTGTTAGAAAAAGTACTAAATTGGGCGACCAGGATGAATTACAAACAGTGGCGAAAGAATTCCTATGAAAAGTACCACTCCTGATTTAATCTACTTCAGAGGCAAGTTCATTTTTCATGCAAAGACTCTATTGTAGTAGACTTGCGCTCATAGAAATACGGCTTGCACTACCCAATCGTAACGGACTCCACGGAAGCTCTACCAAAACTCCACCGTAGCAGTGGGGTTTTGGTGGAGTACGAGAAATCTCGTCGAATTTGAAAAATATAAATGAATTTCCATTGATATTCGCATTGGATCAGAATATGTAGCTGTTACCTCGTGTAATTAGTTTATAATCACGGGTTATTTATTTGTAGATTGTAGATCTAACATGATTATATTATTTATCATCTTTTATTCGTTATTCATTTATTATTTTTTTATATAAGCTACAGTTTTGTATTTTGTACCAGATAATTCTGAAACTGAACTTGCACGGAAATTTAACTGCTTATCGCTAATTAAGTACAAAAAAGATAACTCCACTGTTACTCCACCAAAACTCCACTGAAACAGTGGAGTTCGTTACGATTGGGTATAGTTACAGTACAGCTACGTATAAGCTATGAAGCTGCTGTATAGCCTTGCAGAGGAGCAATTATCCATGAGTTCAAGTCCACTGCAGATGCAGTAACATAATAATATTAACTTAATAATATTGTCATGCAGTAGTCAATCGACCTGTACTGCAGTTAAGGTCATAGTTTGCGGTTCGTGCGCACTGCAATTTCAGGCTACGTCCTCGTAATGAGCAGTATAATATAATCAAGGAAGATAACAGCTCACCTTGATGATGGTGATGGTGATGAGGAACTGCAGAAGGTGGTGGCGGTGGCGGCGGCGCCGCGTGATAAGGCGTGGGAGGATAAGGACACAAGGCCGCTCCCGCCGCTGCGGCGGCGGCGGCGGCCGCGGCGGCTGCGGCATACAAATGATGGTGGTGGTGGTGGTGTGCCGGATGATGATGATGATGATGGTGCATCGCAACGGCCGCCGCTGCCGCCGCCGCCGCCGCCCCGACTTTGTTCCTCAAGATCCTGGAGATGCTGGAGACTGAGGGAACGTTGTACTTGTCGCAGACCCCGTCGGAAAGGAGTCTATCCCGGATTTCCCAGGCGAAGATCCCGGGGTCTTTGAGCTTCAACTGTTTTATGTATTGCACGACTTTCGGGGTCGTGACCCTGGGCTTGCTCCCCCCGATGGCTCCTGGCAGAATACTTCCGGTTTCGTGATACCTGGCGAGGATTTTACTAACGCAGCCGTGACTCACTCGAAGTTGACGCGAAATGTCGCAGGGCCTAATGCCCAATTGGGCCAGTTCGACTATTCTCAGTCTCACGGCGTTCGGTAGGGGTCTTCCATTCACGAAAACGCCTCCCAATTGGTTAACTTCGCCATATTGTTGTTGTTGTTGTTGTTGCTGCTGCTGTTGTTGTTGTTGTTGTTGTTGTTGTTGCTGTTGTTGGTGCTGGTGTTGCTGACCATTTATCCCTGTAGTTGTGCTGTTTTCTGGAAGAAGAAACAAACGGGAGTATGTAGAAATTTGAAAATTTCGATCAAGACATTATATTTTGTATGAAGGAAGTTGGGGAAACTCCTGACAAGCCTCTCGATCGATCGTTATTTCTGTAGTATATATAGGCTTATTTTGCTCAAGTAAAAACATGATGGTCAACGGTATAATAATAATAATGCAATAAGGCGGCCGGGTGTAGTTATATTCGCGTCATTTGCTCAGCGCTCATTGAAGAATGCCCGAGCTTGCAGATACACTCGCCTAGACTTGGCGCTCTCTGTTAAATGATAAATAAACTCTACCGTAGCATTTTGCGGCTTGGCTGAATTGTGTAAAAGTCTACTGCGGCTCTTGGCCCCTTCATTACTCTGGCTGTCCGCAATCCGCGTGCTTGAGATTTGTCGCGCACCCAACGCTTCTTATTCTTTGTCACCGCGCCAATGCGCGCCTCTCCCGCATGCTGCAGCAATACATACTTTATTTTCTCTTTTTATTTTCCTCCAGCGGGATTCGCCTGCTACTTTCTGTGATTGAATTCATAAATTTCGACGAAAGTTGGAACCTTTGAATTTTCTCTCGCTCTATCTACTTATAGCAACAAAAACCAAGTCGCTTGATGTCACATATATATTTAAAGGATTTATTTTCTGACATCTGCACTCAAAAATATCATACATCATTTTTCGCAGTTTTCGAAACAGTTGAGCGCTGTTGGACAAGCTGTTTTCCTTCTCGTTGTTGAATAATGGTGCAGTTGTGCATTTTTGGACCATTTAATAAAAGCCTTGATTATATTAGGGCCTTATTATATTGCTTCGAAGTCACTCTTGAATTCTTGAATTCAGGAGTTGAATATATTAGTTGGCACAACTACCGGTGAAGCGTGATTAAAGTCTTGATTCGCTGATCTGTGATGCGTAAACTGACAACGCCTAATTATTTTTGGACATGGGTGTGGTCATGGATCAACGCTTAAGATCGATTAATGCGGCGGTCCAGAAATACTTGTGAGTAATGTTGGCCATCTACGAACGTAATCAGTTAATTTTTCATCTTGTTCTTCGACATTCTCTCTTAATTTAATGTGCAGGCTGAGAAAATTCTCAGCAAACTTGATTCTAACCCACGCATCATACTCGTATATGCATGGAAATAATTTGGAAATTGTAAAAAATTCTCCGAAAGTTGGGAAAATCGTGGAATATTGCTTGAAACAATTAATAAGGTCTAATACACTCTAGCCACTTGTTGCAGTGGCGTACTATCAGCATACACATGAATACGTATTAATAATGACCCACAATTTTATTATTATACTGAATTACATTACATGGACGAAAAAGCTCATCATACAACGTCTCGAAGCTGATGGGAACGCGCGAGCTTTGTTTATATTATATGAGATGAAATGTTGTATTACTGATGACAGTTAATGAGTTGTTGTATATTATTGTATAGTTGACGACGATAGAAACGGTGTCAATTAAATCCAATACGTGCGCGTACACATATAATATGCATGCTCTCTAGTATACATATGTAACTAGTATAACACGGGAGTGCATGTATTACAATGCAATAGGCGAAGAAATGTTGCCGACAAGAACATATTAGCTTCGTTGACGAGGTCAGGGGCTATCTTTAACCGGCGGGTTTACGCTAACTACCCTCTTTTATCGTTTTACGTAGCGATTACGATTGATGGATTACAGGTATATAATTGCGCTAGTGAAACAAACGACCTACGTACGTAACCCCTGCCGCATTGAAAGTAAACTGCAGTAATTACACTGCATGCTGCTGTATATGTATACAAAACAGCAGCTTTTCGTGGATTTTCCAATTAATTATTATTCATCAGGTTCATGCGCTGTATAAATCCATTTTAACGGAATCCCACTAGCTGACAGTGGAAAGTAAGCCACTGAGAATCAGTGAGATGCAGAACAATAGAAAAAAGTCACGTGATCCAATGAATGATCCTGACGGTTCAGTGGCAGCACGTGGCAGCACCAGAGCTGCTGCCACTTGCTGCCACTGATCATTGAAAAATGATTTAGAATGTGCCCTAAGGACACAGAAACTCGTGTACGATAATTAAGTTGTAGTGAAAACTACTGATTATGAACGTTTGTGTCAGTTCCCGTCGAAAAAACGTCAAAATTTGCAAGTCCAAACGCCACATCTGTCGGACAGGAAACAACTCTGCCTTATCGACATGTCTATGAAGCATGTTGTTTTGACCGTTTTGACTTGCAAATTTCGAATTTTTGTCTACAGAAACTAACTCAAACGCTCTTAATTAGTAGTTGCCGTAAGAACTTTATTCTCGTACACGAGTTTCTGTGTCTTCGGGGCACATTTTGAATCATTTTTCAATGATTAGTGGCAGCAAGTGGCAGCAAGTGGCAGCAGCTCTGGTGCTGTCACGCGCTGCCACTGAATCGTCAGGGAAGCAATCAATGACCACAAATGTCACTGATTAATCAGTGGAAAGTAATCCACTGATTTTGATTTACAGAGCGCTTTCGAGTATGACTCAATATTTTTAGTATACTCGCGATCAACGACTTCTCCATTTTCTCATCTCGACGATTCTCGTCTAGTTATTGAATTTGAAAATGTGTACATTAATCACATTTTGAGAAATTTTGCATCACCGCGGTCCAACTACCTTTGCTGCAGTTGTTCGGAAGA
Organism: Platygaster equestris; assembly: GCA_030522785.1. Lineage (NCBI taxonomy): Eukaryota > Metazoa > Arthropoda > Insecta > Hymenoptera > Platygastridae > Platygaster > Platygaster equestris. Next base: position 9,499 of record JAPYZK010000145.1, read on the forward strand.
AAATGCGAAAAATCGAGAAATCTCGGTGTCCGAAAAGGCGGCTAATAGCTAATAGAAGAGGCGCAATAAGACGCGCGTGGAAGGAAGGAAGAAATAAAGCTAGGAAAGAAAGAAAGAGCAAAGCAGCCAGGCAGTCTGCGGATTCTGAGAAGAGTCCCGCCGCCGCGCCGACGGCGGAGAGTGAGCGGAGACGCTTTTTTGCGCGCTGCGGCTTTTACTGTGCTCCGCGACGGACTGCCATTTTTTCGCCATTTTTTGGCCCCAGAGTTAATGACGATCCCGCGTCCCATTCCGGCTCGTATCACCGGCCCCGTTGTGCATTGCGAAAAATGCTCAAGTGCCCGCTTGTGGTGTAAGACTTGTTCGCGCTTATTGAGTAGGCCGAAGCTCATTCCGAAGACGGATTTCTCACGAAACCTTGATTTTAATAGCTGATTTAAGCTTTCGCCGTCTTCTGCAAGCTTTTTTCCGTCGTCTCGGCAAAAAACCAAGCTCATACTTTAAAGCAACGAACTTTGAAAAACTAGATAATTTTTGATCAGTTAAACGAGACAGCTGTTTTCTACGTTGTTTCTCTGCTGCATGTATTAACATGAAGCCGAATAAGCGATAACAAATTCGTATTTTATCTGACTGTTTAAAATTAGAGATCAGTTTTTAATGGCTATTTTTACTGCATGCAGGCCTAACTCCAATTATTGTTATTACGAGTCTTGAGCAACCATCAGTGAAATACTGCACGACTGTTGATTAATTTGCAGGCGAACATTGCAGGTCACTCTTTTTTTCAAAGTGAGTAATTTCAGTGATTGTTGGCGGTGTCAACTCCTATAATATGGAACCTGGTGATGCTATACATTGAATGGTTTGACTCGGGAGAATTATTATGCTGCACCTTGAATAGAATAGAATAAAATAGCTGAATAGTAAATGTTGAGTACAAGTTTATCTTTTGGACCTTTAGCACGCCGAATTCCAAGGGATGGAAATAATATAGTGTAGCGCATCAGTAAAAGTCTCGCGTTAATGCTCGGCATATCTTGATACTTTTTGGGTAACGTTTTGTTTCACATACGAGCTGGCTGGCGCGTGTCACGCGCGACTCGTAACCCCGCTCGTTAGATACGTTGACAGCTGCTCTAAGCGACGTCATTCCACTCATTTGTAAGTTGTAGCTCGCGATCTATAGGCGTTTTTCCGTGTTGAAGAAAAAGTAAGCTAGCTCACTTACACAAAAAAGACGAGCTGTAGATTATAAGACATGACATTTTTCCTGCCAGCGCGAAACATCTGCAAGCTCTTTTCGTGAAGAGAGACAAATTTCGTTTACTATTTGATGTGCTCCATCAACAATTTTATTCATGTGAGGAAAATTTCCGTTGGTTTCGAAACAGTCATGTTCGACTAACGATTATTCTGTATAAATTGAAAAACTTCATTTTTCTCTCTTTTTTTGGCGTCTTACTAGACTTTTTAAAATATAGGATATAAAATATTATACATTGTCACTGGTGATAATACAAAAAGACATAAAATAAGTGGCAGCATCGCCGTTGGAGTATAAAAGACTTGGTCTGCAATCAAGTTCATTCACGAAGAAGAGTAATAAATTCTGCACTGCACGGAACACGAAATTATGCGTGTATGTAAACACTGTCAAGAGTCAAGTGCCTCCACAATATGTCTTGCTCGAAAAGTATATTATTTTTCGCGAGGGAAAGCTCCCGTTATTTATGGCGTATCGCCTTTAAAGCACGCTGTTCAGATATTCGCGCGCATCTGTCACGTACTGCAAGCCGTAACTCGTTCTTCAAGACGATGACAAAATCGAGAGTCAAAGTTGCTTCCACTTTTGGCAAATTGAAAAAAGCAAAAACATAAATTGGAACACTTTTCGTGCTTGAGAAGCGCCGCCGGGCGTAAAATCGCGGTTTGCGCCTTATGGCCGAAAAGAATAAGTGACGAAGTGTATAAAAATAAGTGACGTCGCATCATTCCAAGCCGCTCCACGCTTCTACGCACGCCGTTCGGAAAAGAGCTACTTCCGTGTCGCTTTGTATAGAGTTCCTATAAATATATAGAGAGTCTGGCCATCTGCAATGTGTTAGTGTGCACGTGTCGATCGCTTGACCCAAAATGGCGGCGGTACACACACATACATTCGTCACGTACAGTATGTTCCATTAATGCCTTCACCTATCGATATATCGATTATCAGATTTTACATTGTCGCTTATGGGCGATCGATATATTTTGATATATCGATAGGTGAAGGCATTAATGGAACATACTGTACATACAATCGCTTCTTCCTATTGGAAGCCGCCATGTTGGGTCAAGCTTTGGATCCAGCCAATCAGACAGTTGCGCCGGATAGCCAAACTCTCTATTTATAAGAACTCTAGCTTTGTAGGCAAATAAGCGCCACTTGTAGGCAAGTTTCGTAAATACTTGGATTTTTGAGCGAGTCGTTGCGAACGAATAATTTTTAAAAACTAACTCGTTCAGTTCCTCCTCCTGAAATGGTAGTATATATTATGCTTCAAGTTTTATTCTCTCAAAGTTTTTTTCTCTTACAGCAAGCATTGTATGTCTCTCGAGTTTCGCTTTTGAGACGTGTATATATATATGTATGTATAAGCGTACACAAGTGCAGACACTTGCGCGTTTATACGTATTTTTGGTATGGCGCTGCTTTATTTCCATTGACATGCATTTCCGAAGACAGTGAGATTAATTGGCTTTAATGGCATGCAAGCGGCTACTCCCGTACCCGAAATGCCCCAAGTATATAGCTATAGCTGTAATAGCTAGAGCTCTCCTTCGTTTCTTGGTTAAACACATGTACTACACGCGCGTAAACTGACTACTCGTGTCGGGCTCTTTGATCTCGCCCATACATCACCCTTCGCGAGAAAAAGTCTAATAATATTACGTGCGCTCGTTTTTATGAGCCCGAGTTTGTGGGCGACCGCTAGTCATGTATGCCCATCTATCCCTCTCATCTGCATGCGTGACAAACCGTTTCAATAGCATTTTTCATTTTTCACCTGTTTTCTCTCAATTTAATTTCAAAATTCATAACATACTACTGCAGTAGCAGTATACAATGTATTATTATGAGCTAGCATAATAATTATAACACTTGCAATCGTCATACATGAATTGTTTTAATATTTAGAGTACTAATTGCAGTTGAATGCAGTCTTATAGTCTGATGCAGTCATCACAATAAGTTAAACGTTGCGGTGCAGCAGGATATTGTACTGAAGGCAAGAATTATAATTTTGCTTTTCTGAAAAAGCTTCAAGTTTAGTATGGGTAACAAGATGTCGGTGGAGATAGCACGCGCAGTGGCTGCAAATCTAGGCAAGGAGAACAACCCTGCAAGTAGGCGTTTATCTACGCGAGTGATGGATGTCAGTGTCACCGGTAGAACATGTGCTTTATTTAGATGATGATGATGATGCCTATAACGTGTTGCTCGCTAAACCAATACTGCAGGCTGCAGTGTTGACTGTTGCTTTAGCATCTAACCCTGCACTAATGTGTATAATAAATTATCGACTTGCAGGCGTCAACGCTCTCCTCTCATTCGCTCGCTTCTTTGACATAAAAATCGTATCCTGAATTAAATTCTCAGTCCAGATCGGCAATAACTCCGAACGTGAGATAATTATATTAATCCACTCGATAATTTCGCTCCGCCGTATTTATAATAGGGACTGCAAATCAAAACAGTATAGGTTATCGCCATTTTGTTTTCCGTTGACGAATTTCAATGTTCGTATTGATCGCATATGGACTTTGGAAACTTTTGACTTGATCTACGAATAAGGAATTAGTGATTGAATAAGTACACGTAACGTATTATTTTTCGTAATCTGCGACGATTTTTAATAATATTATTATTTCTGAGGAAATAAATACACGGCGATGATGTCGATTATTTCGCAATCGCCTAGCTGGGATGCGCGATTAATCCCATGATTATGAGTGGCGTTTCTGAAAATTTGGTCGTTCATTCTCGAGGTGAAGAGTTAATCAAGTAAGCCGGTGAATGCATCACGCTCGATCGTGCCAATTATGCGAAACCAATGTAGTTTTTTCTCCCTTTCTCGATGTTCCTTTTTCTCGAGCGCGCCTGCGGACCCTGCATGCTTGCAGGAGCCAACCTCTACTCCGAGCTCTACTCCGCGCGACCAACGAACGAGCGATATGTACGAATTGCAGTAATAATAAAAATAAACATCGCATAATATCCATAAAGCGAATTGCCTGGTGATTTTATTAGCGCGGCGCGTTGAAAGTTACCCCTTGAAAGTCTCGAAAGTCCAGCTACCTCTCCCTCCATTATTTTTCGACCGCGGTTAATCCTTTTTTTCTCTGCGTCGACTGCATCGGACTGCATGACCATTTATTTTATTCCTCATTCGAGAACCATGCTCGCGCGTTCACTGCAGCGTGCGATTTCTAAGTAATTAAAAATTCAATTGTCGACTTGGCTTAAGTGGCGCGGTTTGAGATGTTAATCACTTCTCGATCGTTAATCCAAGTGTAAAGAGAAACTTGAGACTCAAATGCAAGGATCGTTTTTTTGTTTCAACTTTATTTTCTTTTTATTAGATACACGATTTTTCCGTCAGTTGAGCTGGCAAGGTTGAATTGCAGATTGAGGAATTAAGGTTTTGATTTTCGTTTTCTTCCTGCTTTTATATTTGACAGACTGATGCACGTGTCGATGGCAAATTGATTGCTGATAATTTTCAAGCACATATAATCAATAATATATTGAACAATGAGGGCTGAAAATCAACGAACGCAACGGAGGGTGAAGTTTGCTTCCCGAGCGTAGCGAGGGAAGCACTCACCCGAGAGTTGCATTTGTTGACCGAAGCCCGCGAGTTATGCACGCTATTTTTCAGAATCCCTTTATTGAATTATCGATTTTCGAGCCTGTAAAGTGAGTGCGCAATAACAACCCTCGAAATAATCACGAACGGCACGGATGTAAACAGGATTACTTTTCATCCCGCTCCTCGACCAATCAGATGCGCTGGTTACTTTTCATCCCGCCGCGAAATTTACTCGGCTGTCTTCGCCCACTTTCGCCTCGCTTTACAGGCGATGAAAATCGATCAATCAATAAAGGGATTGTGAAAAATGAATTTCGTCAAAATAAACGCTCATATAGGGATTGAGGAATGCAAAATACAGTCATGAATTTTCCAACAATTTTTACTCGATAATAAAATTGTACAATAAATGATAATATTTCATCGATAGGCTTGTTTTTTTTTCGGCGTATATTCCATGTCAACTATACTCAGCCATTAAACATGTTCAAGTTCCGCACCTTTTGGTTAGTATTTTGAATAACATGTCGTTTTTTGAGTTGCAGGAGGCGCCAAATAAATAAAAGCCGAGCTGGCAGGAAATCGGATCCGACTACTATATTTACTCGACCGAGGATAGTAAACAAAAAGAGTGTGCGTGCTCGGCGATCGAGTGTTGGAATATTTTGGCGGTTCATATAATATAATAGGTGAGTTGTGAATTAATTTATACCACTGAATCACCTTTTTGGAAATTCTGCACTTTTGACGCAAATAATCTATTAAATTTTGAGGTCTGCACGTTGGAAAACAAAAGTGTTATTGGTTTTTAAATGAAAGCCATGAAAAAAAAAACCGAAAAATGTAATGATATTATTATACATTTTTTCAAAATCAGAAGCTATCATCAATATTTTTTTTTTTTTTCTCGAAATTGGGTCAAGCCACTACATTTAAGCATGTTTGAAAATTCAGATAATTTTGAATGGAATAATAACAGAATGTGAAAATTTACCAGCTGCATCGAGAATTAGAAGTAACAGTAAAAGCATTATCTCTCGGGAATAAAAGCCTAGAGAATATGAAAAACTTGTAGAAGCAAATTCGACGTAATGTTTGCTCAGTCCTTTGTAAATCTCGCTCGAAGCTGATTGTCTCAGCCGCTTTTAAAACTCCGATTCTCTATTTATTTTCTTCAAACAATACTAATTGAATGTTAATCAACTTCCGATCACATTTTTGCCTACCGTACGTTTGCCATCTTTCTCGTTCGAAAATATTTCAACTAATATCAACATCTGCTCCATTGGTGACAAAGCATTAAATTTCCATGGCAAATAAACTCCTTATTTTTCAGACCTTTTGAAATCTTAGTTGAAATTTTATCTCCACCGTCAAAAAGTGTTTGAGAAACCGAAAAAATTGAGGTTTTCGGCGTCGATAGGAAAAATTCAGCTTTTCCCAAATTTGAATCATATAATAATAATAATATCAGGAGTCGTATGATTTCGAATTTCTCTCGATCGGTATTAAAATATAAATTCGCAAAATATGTTTTATGAATTCACGAATTCTAAAATTTAAATTATACTATATTTTGGATAATTTTCGCTCGAATTTTGAGAATTTTCTTACTAAAAAGTTGCCAAGTTGAAAAAAAGCAATTCGTGCAATTAAGTTTCAAAAATGTATGAATTTGACTGTGAATATAGCTATTTGAGATTTCGAGTGAATTAAGAATATTATGAAAAGGCGAGTTTCAGAGTGTCTTTGACTCGAGCTTCTCACGAGGGCGCGCACAATCTTATCTCTGCATGCTTTCGACAGCTTTTATCGGGATTTGGTGCATGAAATAAACTTGTAATTCATTCGTAAAACTCGTAGCTGCAATATCAGAAACATGAACGACGCTTAATCTCACTGCATTGTAAATTATACCAAAATTACTTGAGACAATTGATTGTTAATGTGCGAGTGATTTATGTGGATTTATGCGATTTATGTAACAAGAAATGCTCGCGGGATTAATTTGTACGCCGCCCCGGTACACCTATTGCATATTATACCGTGCGGAGTACTCGCGCGCGCGGCTTATTCGACGCCTTTCTGCAAATTAATCTGCAATTGCTCTATGATGCAGTTATTTCACCCTGTGAATACTGCTATGGATCGTCAACGCAGTATATAAGAATATTTTAGTATTATTATTATCATACCTATCATTTTGCAAGAAAAAAATGATTACACTGCAGAGTTATTTTATACCCTACTGTACGATTTGGTATAATATTTACGAGGACGTTTGAATGCAGGAGCCCTAGGTTATTATTTATTTTCTCCAAAATAAGTCAACACTTTCCGTTTGTTGTATTATATTTGAGATTTTCAAGATGCATATTATATTTGAGCGATGGAATTCAAGTTCATTTTTACTACTTATGCGATTTCATGTTGAATATTGTACGAGAGTTCAATGGAATTTTTTATTATTTTAAATTTCATATGTACTTATATGTACGGCTGTTCAATTTGGGGAATTCTCAAAAATCATCCAAATTATTGCAAATTACTTACAAGTTGGTTAAAAAATGCTACTAAAATAATTTAAACTGTGATGCAATCGTGAATAATCTGCAGTTGAATAACTAAAACACATATTAAACTGTTTTTTAAGTCTTTCGATATTACCCGTTCAGGAAAACTGTTGAATTTTGGAAAATTGTATACATCAAATCGTAAAAATAATGATATATGATTTTCATCCGATGAGGCGGGATTATATGATCGATCGAAAAATTGATTATAATTTTCAGATGCGATGATGTGATCGTCCCGAGAAAAAAAGAGCATCATCCAAACACATACCGAAAAACTTCCCTATGGACACACAATATTCCAGGAGTGTACCAGGAATATTCTCGAAAATATTCCTAGAATATCTTAATGCCCGACCTTCTCCGATAAGGCCAATGGTAGAAAGAATATTCTGAGAATATTTTTCAGAATAATCTAGAATATTCTCCAAGAATATTCTCAGAATATTCTTTCTATCATTGGCCTTATGCGACAAGGTTGGACATGAAGATATTCTAGGAATATTTTCGAGAATATTCCTGGTACATCCCTGGAATATTGTGTGTCCATAGGGTTAATGGAGCTGATGATGATAATCTTCAAAAATCGACTGGATTAGGCGAAGGCGAACGAAGAATAATTCAATCCTTTCCCTTACCCTTACCTGACCACGAAGAAGTATATACTACCCTGCTCCAACAACACTTACGACACTCAATAAATAATATATGTGTATTATATTATGTATATGTGCATACTCCTGTCGGGCTCATCAGCCTTTTGGCTACTGCCCTTGTATATTTCATAATAATAATAATAACGAATAATAAGAAATGCATGAGCAAATAACGGAAAAATAATGAATAACCAGAAATATAATGTCTGAAACTTACCCAACATAATAGAATCCATCGGGAACCCAACCGTCGGCAGACGGTGCGAAATTTCTCAGCGACCCGCGAATCCCGAAAAACCCTTCGATGATGAAATATATGTTTTCATCGAAACTTAAAGTCATCGAGTCACATAATTCGAAGCACTTGGAAAATGATGCGTCGATTCATTGGATTGATTGGGGATCGACGATGGCGGGAAATGCGAATTCAAAATGAAAGCACTGCGGGCGGCGCGGCGGAGATGTGCAGGGAGAAGTGCAGGTGAGTCAAGGAGAAAGAAGACGATGTACCATTTGATAGCATTGCAGTAGATACGTGCGCGTTAATCGGCGGCGATCGAGTGCGGTCACTGACAGTCACTGATGCACGACTCGCGCCCTCCGTTGGCTCACTGACTGAGACGACAGATTTACCCGAGCAGAAATAAGAAATCTCTTTGGCTATAGTCTTTCATCTCCGTTAGAAATCGTCGCGACTGTGTTGGTGCGTCTCCGCGCGCTACTGATGCCTACTGCATGGCATATATTTAACGCACGCGGATTAAAAGAGTTGCGACCACGACGACGACTACGACTATAAACGAAAGTAACGAAACTAACGAATGGTCAGTAGCCCGCGGGCAATACCGAATGCGTGCAGCGGGGCATGGACGCTGCAGGACGATTTTCGTCTGCGTGACGCCCCCCCGATGCAGTGTACGTAAATACGCGTGCTTGCTGCCCCGTCCCCGGAAAATGCTCCATTTTTTAACGAGTGTAATTATCATTTTTTTCACCGAATTTGAGATTTCACGAATCTCGCATTTTTAAAGTGATAAAAGTCACTTTTTGACTGATTCGAAGATAAAAAAATTGATGTATAATTAATTATCAAGTATTGGTCAGATTAGTCAAAATAAGACTAACTGGAATAATATGATTTTACTATTATAAATGGCCATTTGTCATAAAAATGAATATTTCAGTAAGCATAGTAGGTAGTCGAAATGTTCAGTGTCTAATTGGAAGATTACATTCTTTTGACTGAAAATTAGTAAAAAATTGACCATGACTATCCTTACATTATCTCTAGGGTCCGGGAAACCGCTCTGGTTCTCAAACCAGAGCGGTTTTCACCATAGTCTAGTATATCTATATACATGAAAGAGTCTTATATATAGATATACTAGGCTATAATTAAACTATAGTTAAATTATTTGACTAATATGAGTTGAAAATTAATTATTTAATCAAGCATAGGATTGAAATTAAAATGCAGTGTATTTTACAGATTCGAAGGAATTATAGGGTTGGGACATGATGTCGGAAATTATTGTAAAAACAATTTTCCCAACGCCGTGGAGAAAATGCGATTTTTTCCTTGGCTCAAAACGTCAAAAATCGTGTTTTCTCCACGCTGTTGGAAAAAATATAGTCCTCAACTTGTGCAGAAGGGCTTTTTTAACGAATATGATTGCAAAACTTGCCTTCGGCTCGTCTTGCAAACCTCACATTCGTAAAAAAGTTCCTTCTGCACTCGTTGAGAAATATACTATTCATTGTATACATTAGTCACTGAAAATAGCCATCACGTTGAAAAAAATATTCATTTCGCATTAGAAATAAATTTAAAACTCGCTGTGACGTCACGATACTGCCGATTTTCAGCAGCATCGTGACGTCACAACGTATTTTCAACCTCTGTGTCTTCTCTAATTTTTGAAAAAATGAGGAAAGAAAAAATATGTGTGAATTATTTTTTAACCCTCTATCAGACGGATGCGAAAAATTTTTGTGTGTCCCAACCCCATTACTTGATGCAATGAAATCAATCTTGAGTGCCATGTTCCTGATTAATGCATCCTGTACATAAAAACATATGGGAAACCGGAGGTTTCCCGTCATTCGTTGTTGCATGGATCGAGGTACGATTTTGGATACGTCGCGAAAGGGCCCTCGATTGCTGATGCCGCACCGGTGAGGACCTACATAATATCAAAACATTATGTTATTATGTATGTATATAAATCTAATTAAGTGCTAAATAAGCGAAGCTGCAAAGCGAAGCATGCGAAGAACTGTTGAAGCCGCAGGCCGGCCGCGGCGGAAGAGATTAGCCGAGGTCGAGAAGAAGCGCGCACGCACGCTGGACGGGCTCGAGCGGCTCTCGATGGAGCGCGTCAGCTGGCGTCAGCGCGCAGCTTATAGCAGTGTATAGCAGTCAATAGTGTAGAGTACACTATATATGTATAACAATAATAGCATTTGATGTATGTAGGTACGGTAGGTACTATGTAGGCTATGTATAGGTTGGATTGGAAGGGGCACCGGAAGGCTGGCAAGTTCGCTCAAAAGCGAGTCATGAAACGATAGGCGTGGCCGGGATAAACGGCAGGCTCCATCCAACCATGGACCATTGGTGAAGAAATATTCCCTCGGTATTTACGTTCACGCCTCCTCTTTATTCCGCGTTATTCCATTGAACGACATTTGCAGATATATTATGCATTACATATATGTAATGCATAATATATTATACCTTACTTCATTCAATTAGAATGCCAAAAACTCGTACGCACCTTTCATATATTTACAATCCTGCACTTCCCACGCCAAGTTGATTCTTGAATATTATACACTGCTTACATGTATTATATGTGAAATGGAATATTGAAATTACTATTTAAGGGATTGTTAGAAATATTTTAAATTATTAGGTCGAACATATTGAACGCGTCAGTTATAACGAAATGACTTATTGAAAACGAAGATGATTTTAGTTTTGAGTTCGTTTTATTCACATAATATTTAATGCGTCATTAATCGGCCGGCCGGCAAATTATTCCGAAACAATTATTGTATATAGTTTCTGAAAAGGAGTTGCATTGAAAATTATCGCTTGGTTACACACGCCAAATGGATAATTGAAGTTGTATTGCATGAACAAGTGCTTTATGGGATATTGGGTATGAAATGAGCAAAGGCCGTTTCACACCGCGAAGCAGAGAATTATCTGGCTGCAAGCCCAAATGCTAAATTTACGCGCGCGTCGCACATTTTCGTCTGCTCATTGTCAGTGAAAAACTCGCGATACACTATCTCGCATCTCGCTATTATATATATGTATATTATACATACATATTATTGCACCTTCAATATCAACCATAATTTTGAACCTTTCCCGCATAACGTGATTGGAAATTGCACACTCTAGAAATTGAATTGTCTATAGTAATTATACGTTATTTTGACTCTTACACAAACAAACAACATTGTCCTCAATTTTATTCTGTGTAGAAGGAATCCTTATAAGAATTTCGTTAATTGTTTATGCGACGTAAAATTCTTCCAATTATTATACATTTAAGCTTCACGATCCTCATAAGATGCAGACTCTGCACATAATTAATACGTAAAAGTCTGATGAAAAACTTACACATATCTTTCTTATAAGGGTTTTCAACAAAATTGTTATTAGAATACGTTATACATGGTATTTCGCTTCTGCTTAAATTGTATAAACATTGACGAAAATTCTAATGAGCTCCTATTGACACATAATATTCCAGGGATGTACCAGGAATATTCTCGAAAATATTCCTAGGATATCTTAATGTCCGACCTTGTCCAATAAGACCAGTGATAGAAAAAATATTCTGAGAATATTCTTGGAGAATATCCTAGAATGTTCTCGAAAATATTCCCAGAATATTATTTCTATATTGTCAGAATATTGTTTCTATTTCATTGGCCTTATGGGAAAAGGTCGGACATTTAAATATTCTAAGAATATTTTCGAGAATATTCCTGGTATATTCCTGGAACATTGTCCACAGGGAGGAAATTATTTGAGATTTTGTACGAATTTAGCCGATTTTCTTATAATAATCCAAATTTCTAGGTTTTTTTAAATCTTGTTCGCTGATGGATTGTTAAAACATGTTATCAAAAGAACAAAAAATGTTGAAATCCATAGTAAACTCGTAATTCACACAGATCGCATGCCAATGGCAATTCGAATGAATCGAATCGTCGTTTCACCGTATACATGCAGTGTTTCAGATTGCAGTTGGGCGCATAATGTTCAGTATTAAATTATAATGCAAGTCGATTTATATATCTGTTTAATGAATCTATAACCCGCGGCGAAGTTAGTGGGCACATATGCATCGGCGAGTCGTACGCATGCACGTGCTTGCGATGTTACTTAGAATGCAATTATTTTTCTATGATGCACCGTGCGGTACAGTTCAGTGCAGTTTAAATGCGTACGCTACATCAGACTGCTGCGAATATAATTCTGGCTGATGCAGCTACGTATATTTATTATGGTCTATATCGTTTACGTATATATATTATATGCGTGAGTCTATACATATATACATATAACAGGTCTATATGGCGAAGCGGCTTAATAGATCATGTCCAATGTTTGCCAGCAAATTTCCTATTATCTGCATCAGCATCTGGCTTCTATGCATTTTTTAGAATTTTTGTTGGGGGAGTGTAAGTTAGGAACGAATGACATTCAATTCTCTGTAATACAAGACATTTTTATAAAATTAATAATTGTTACTTTTCAAAGTTTTCAGTTCTCGCAGTAGGGGATTTATTTTACAGTAACTTTGCAGTGACTTGTGTTACTAATTTATAGTGTCGGGCTCCTTGCTGAAAATGCAGGCTGACGATGTCTATATACTGACTTATTTGTTCACTTTTTGAACATTTGTATACTACTTACTTGCTTTTCCTTAGGCATTTTGATTCTTATAAGAACCACCAAAAAAATTCTTAAAACGGCCTTAATTTTCTTGTAAGAATTTCCATGTCTTTCAAGACGACTTGACAAAATTTCTTAAGGTCGTCTTTTTAAAATCTTAAAACTTAAATTTCTTATGAGAATTTCAAAAAATTACTTCCATTACATCACCTCATGAAAATGGCAAAACTTGAGAGAATTTAATAAAAGGTCACTTCAATCACAAAAAAATAGTACATTATATATAACTAGGAGCGGAAATATGCTATTTCACTCCGCGGCAGTTTTTGCGGCATCGAACTTCGACTCGTCTCCGCCTCGGCCGCCAAAACTGCCGCATCGTGAAATAGCATCCGCTCTGAGTTGCATTTAGTACTTTTCCTGAAATTTGCCATAATTGGCACTTGTCATGCCGAAAAAGCGGGGCCGAGATGGCTCTTTCCCGAATCGGTGCACCGCTGCCTCGATACGCTTTCGCTACGCCAAGTTCGCCATCTTGTTTTGTTTCGCTCCGCTCTCGACTAGCGGAGCGAAATGAAGTCTATTAATTTCGCTCCGGCGGAGCGAAATGAAATCCATTTCACTCCGCTGCCATTCACCGTTCGAAAAAGAGCTATTCCCGCTCCGCTTTTGAGTCGCGAAAAGTGTCAATTATCGGCAAATTTCAGAAAAAAACGAATTGTAGGTTTTTTGAGTCAAGAAATTCATTTTTAACATCATTTCATCCGAAAAATTGCATATTCCAAAAATAAAAACGACCTATTAAAAGATCATTATCGGGACAAATGATCCTAGACCCTTTTCACAGCAGGTATTTTCTCCCACGGACTTAGACAGTTTTTACATGTTTTACGTGCGATGGTTCTCATTTTCTTCGAGCATGGAAAAAAAATCGTACCTAACGTTGACTCTGATTCGTATAGTTTTCACGCTCGAAAAAAATGAGAACCATCGCACGGAAAATTGGTAGAAACCGAGGACTAGCCCGTGGGAGAGAATACCTGTTGTGAAAAGGGTCTAGGATTATTTGTCACGATAATGATCTTTTTTTATTTTTGCAACTTGCAATTTTTCGGATGAAATGATGCTAAAAATGAATTTCTCGATTCAAAAAACCTATAGTTCGTTTTTTTATGACTCGAAAGAGCTATAATTGGCGATTTTAACAAAATTTACATCAATTGTTAATTACTCGCTTAATCGAGCTAACCTAACAAAATCCCTTGGCGAATCGTCTCATGAGTACCAATACTTTCAATATCAGCTATCAAATATGAATTCATAATTCTAAAGTTGAATTCTGTCGAACAGTGTAATTTAAACATTCCAACTCCAAGCATAAACATTCAAACAAAATATAAACATAGCAGTAATAATAACATCAATGAAAAATACCAATTTCGACAAAAAAGCTTTAATCAAAAGACTGTCGTTACAAGATATAATATCAATTAATACTTGTTTCATATCAGAACTTTCCTTACCTACCAAATGTAAACGGTATATAAAAGACAATCAAGTTGCGATGATATGAGCACATCATTTAAAATAAAAAACCAAACTTTTGTTAAACTCTGACAATCTTGTGAGAAACCGTAGTATTTACAATGAAAATAACAACTTGCTGCAAGTGCTAGCCATTGATTTCCTCTTGGTTAACAATGCTCTCTTTTGATTCTCTTTCCTCCTCAAAAACTTCATCTATCACTTTTTCCATTCTATCGCTGTCCATGCTCTCCATTACGGGAGAGTTGATAATTATATTTTCCAATGTTTCCATGGTAGTTTCGCGATGCTGCTCGTCATTTTCTTCAACCTGCTCGATCGCCCCAGTTTCTTCAGGCATTGGCTCGTCCACGCTCATTGCGTTATCGTAACTTTGTTGACTTTTTCCCAGGCCAATTTGGGCATCCAATGATTCCAGCTCTTCGAGAAGCATTTTTTCCTTCGCATCTATCTCTTCTGTAATTCCAAAGTTGAAGGAACATTAATTTACTATTCGCAAATAAGTGAAATATTAAGTTGTGCACAAAATTGAATTGTGGAAATTTCAAACTTTGTAATTCTCAAGTTTTCCAACAAGTGATAATAAATTTCCTTTTTTTTTAACGTTCGAATATCAACTGCTCAACTTGTCAAGCATACCAAGTCATCATTCATTTACAATTTCTGAATTTTAAGGGAGGACGGACATTTAAAAGGTTCTAAATGCTATAATGAGAAGCTTCTTTTTCTCATTAAACCAATTAGAAGAGTAACGAATCTTATCGAATTGCTGCCGTGAAATGGAAGATAACAAGACCTTACAGCAAACTCACATTTGCAGTAAGGTTCAAGCATCTTGTTACGTGAATGCAAGATTCACGGCAGATTAATGTGTGGCACCTCGAGACAACTTGTTTGAAACGAACCATTGAGTTCCTTTGCTGATTTGGCGAGCAAAGCAGTTGTGCTTTCGTTCATAAGTTTGGGGAGATAATAAATGACGGGTTGAGAATGTGTTTTGATGAAATTGGCAAGGGGCGCATGAGCAGCGCGCCACTCTTGGAATTGTCGACTACGGCCGACTTTCATCTCCAGGACTCTAACTTGCGCCATCTGACGTTTTCTCGAGAGGAAAAGTTGCTGCCTTTCCTTTTTCAGCTCCTCTTTTTCTTTTCTTTTTGCCTCTTCTACTCTGGCTTCGACCTCGGCTTTTTTGTCCTCCTGCAATACTCGGTTAAATTAATCAAATACAAACACTGGATTCAGGCTGTGTTTGTTTTACCGATCACTGCTTGAATCCATAATTTCCTTACCTTTGCCTTGAGTTTTGTCTCTTCTTGCCTGAACTTTTGCAGAGTACCCAGAAGAGCTCCGAACATTCTTTTGTTTCTTTGTCGACTCCGTTCATCCACTCTTTCCCGTCTGATCACTTCTTGCCGAGAAGGTATTTCTCGAGGTGTTGCAATTATTCGTGAAGAAACTGCAGGCTAATCAAAATGTAACACCACTATATTTAATGACTTATCATATACAAAATATTTATTGTGTACACAAATAGTGAATACGTAATTTACACACGCCAACATTTGCCAGAAAAATTACAAATTATTCAGTAAATGTGAAAAAAATCAACGTTATTATTAATTATTGTTCCAATTACTAGGAATACTAATAATTGGAATAAACAAAAATAATATAACGCTTCGAAAGAAAAATCCATCTTCCTTAAAAAGGCAAAAGTTCACAAATTGAACTATTAAAAATTTCCTCTGGAATGAATTGTTACCTTGGACATTTCATCCTCATCAGCGCTATCATCTGCATTGTATATTACTCGAGCACTTAAACGACTGAACGCTGTTTTAGGTTCTGTATTGACAGGTCCACCCAGCCATCGTTGTTTTTTGTTGGCTATATGATCATTGTTTATCAAGTCAGGTAAAACGCGACGACGATCTTCTCGCTGGTTTGCTCGTTTTTGAGTGATCCTGTACCAAATAGTACATTTTTTCATAAAAATCCAATAACTAATTCATCAAATGACTACTTTTATGATTCTGATAACTATATGAATGATCAGAATTAACATTTTTTTCTTTTAAAAATTAATCATCGAATGTCAAATCCTGTGAAATCTCGTCCACAAATATACAAAGGAAAAATTATCAGAATTACAAATTCAAGTATAAAAGAAAAAATATACATTATCACTCAACACCGAATCGGTTGCGAATTATAGACTTGGATAAACTATAATTTTTTTCAATCTCAAGAATTTTTCAAAACATAACACATTAACTAGACATTTACCGATTTTTCTAAATTTACAGTGCTTTTGAGGTTATGCTGCCGAATGAAAACATGGTCAAAAAATCGGAAAATTTAATGAACATAAAATACGGATTAATAACGACACAGGCTTAAGTGGAAAGATGATATAAGACCTCGGTGTTTGATGAGCCGAGCCATTTTCAGCGTCCGGATGATCCCGGCCCAAAATTTTGCGAATATTCCGATCCAAACCTCGAAGTTCATCGCGCGCCTCTTCCAACCGGGCCTCTAATTTATCCGTTCCCCAAGACTCACAGACATCCAATTTCCTCATTTTTAGATTTTACGAAATTCAACAATTATATCTATAAATCTATAATCGTTTTTCGAGATTACGCGTTTGTTGACGATTGTTGACGACGATCTACACGTACTGCAAAAGGCGACCATTTTTAAATTAGCGCGAATGAGCGCGAAAATCAATTGAGTCTATATAGGGAATTTTGTTTTTATTTGAACGTATTGTTTATTTAAAGTAAGTAGAATTTGAAAATCTCAACTATTGGGCTTAGTTTTTGTCATTCTTTTCAGTTATGACGGTGATTAAATTTATTGAAATTATTATTTTCTCTCTGTGGATAACTCAGGATAACTTTTACATCATCTAAGGATAAAACATTCGACCAAAACAACAACAAATAATAACATCAGCAAATTGTCAATTTTCTCATCTCAATGTAATGTAAAATTATTTGTGCTGTGAAAACTTGGCACTACCAGACAATTCATTAAAGTTGGTCAAAGTTAATATTTCTGCAATGTTGAGACCCAAAGTTTTAACTCAAGTTTTGAGTCAAGCGAATACTGGTGGAGTTGAAAATACTTTGTGAGTTAAAGGCTTTTTTATCCATGATTTTTATTCAAATACATTTAATTGTAAGTAGTCCTTGTATACCGATTAAATCCCACATATTATGGGAAGAAATTATGAAAAAACAAAATATTTAAATGACAGATTTTGAAATCGCATTTTCATGCATGAAAAAACTTAGTTAACAATCTCTGAGTATTTTTAAATAATATCCAAAAACTGGTAAACGCTAAATATGTAATTGCATATAATCTTGTAGTGACAAAAAAATATGTATATAAATAAATAATGTACTATAAGCATATAAGTATGATATAATTGTTGTTTTAATTAGGTTATTGAGCCGAGATGGTGGTTTGTTGGCATACAGTGGTTACGGCGACAAAGACGCTCGAGTAACAGCTGCCATTGCCAGTAATATTTGGTCAGCTTATGAAACAAAAGGAAGAGAGGCGTTTAAAGAGGACGACTTGCAATGTGTTTTGATGGATTGCACGGTAATAGCTGATTATTTATACATTTTTTCTCCAATGAAGGTCAAACTATTGAACAACTTTGAGATTTTTTGGTTTTCAGGAAAAAGCTGAAATCAGATATTAATCAAATAATGTTTTTGGCATCTCAGAAGAAAATTGAAAATATTCATAGGTTTTCAAACTTTCATATATATATCAGACTATTTTTGAACAAGTTAATATAACTTGAGTTGATTGATATTATTGTGCAAGTCAGCTTTAAAAATGACTACAGCAATGGCCATGTATTTTTCAAGGAAGGAGGCTGAATTTTCAATAGGCAACAATTCAGGAAACTAACAAAAAATAAAACACATGAAAAGATGCATACATTCAATAAACATAACATTGTGAGACATTTTATTCCTAAAAGTAGTTTTTAACGTTGATGAATTTCTAAAAACTACAGCAAAGAATAATATTCCGCATTATATTGTTATCAAATGTTTTTTAATGTTATGAAATCTGATGAAAACAACGATAATGACATTTTTAAATGCCAACTAGGAAATAATTACACTTTTCTGTGGTTTATGAAATTTTGAATAAAAAATGTTGTCAACATAAGCAGAGTTTACAACATAAGTTAGTTTGACCTTATTTTATACTTTTTCAACATAACTCAGTAATAAAATAATGCATTTTCAGGAAGGAAAAGTTGTCATAATAGAAGTAGCGAATTTATTATTGTGCCTTTACGCAAAGGAAGATGTGGGTTTTGGTCTCTTGCGAAAAAAAGCCCATGCTCTCGCTGAGTATTTGCAAGAACCACTAAAAACAATAGCTAATATGCCATAGTTTGTTGAGATATATTTTACGTTACGGCTACAATAAGTTTTTAAATTTTGTAATTTTCGAGATATGTTAATAATAAAAGAAAAGTCCACATTTCAAGTTGTTGTGAGTTTTTTTTCCACCAGCGATTTTTCTCATAGGATGAAATAAAATAAAAGCGGGAAATTATGAAGAGATCATTACATGGGTGCAAAACACCCCAAAGATGAAAAAAAAAACATCCTTGTCCAGTTGTCCTTCAGTAAAATACAAAGTATAAATTGCTTGCTTAAATTATTTATTATTTACACGAACTTGTATAATATTATATATATTTATGTGTTGTATAATATTCATGTTTCAGTAACAGAAAGAACATTATGTCGACTTTAAATTGTTACATAATTTTATCAAATTTATCACAATAAACGTGGACCTTTCGATGGCAAAATTCATTGTGATTAATCAAATTTTGCATAAACAACTAAACTAATATCGAAATGAATGTTGATAAAAAGAGTCATCTTTCGAGAGAATCCTGACAGCACACGTTCGTGCGCATCTAATATGACTGCAGTAGTTTCCTATGAAAGTCGCAAGAATTTCCGAACTGCACATTTTACAGTTAACATTGGTATAATTACAGTTTCGGATACACCATTGTGTTTATTTCCTGTGAATTTGTCGCGGCGAATAATTCATGCGAATTCTATGCCAAGTGTACTATCAGGGAAGATTCAGCGTAAATACATGTTACAGTAGCAAATACTGATAATTTCAAAAATTCCAATAACTGGGTTCGGGCGTTGTTTCGCATGGTTCATATTCTGATCATTTTCAGTACCACGAAATTCGTCAAACTCAACAATATACTTAGAAAATTAGCATACAAAATCGCCCCATTAACAATCTTAATCTTCGAGCAATATTAAACTCACTATCACCATTAGATATTCATAAATATGTATATGCTCATCAATGATTTATTTCATCGAAAAACTGTGATCGATGCTCTTATAATTCAATTAGTGAAATATGTTTCAACTGCAATAGAGTAGGTGTGTAGATTCGCCATTTTGTTGACCCATTTAGTGTACATTAAATCGTAAGTACATAATAATATCAATGTCGTCTTATCGACACTGATAATAGCTTATTTAAATTCGCTCCTTTTCTTCAACCAAACGCTTTTAATCCTAATCCTAAAGTCGACCATCCATATAATAATCAACTACTCTAGCTACATAATTAGTCATCATTGAATTGCACTCTAAATCCATGACAATCCATGACGATTAAACTACATACAGTATTATATAATACAACCTTGCTATAACAATATATATGAAAAATGAACTTGGAGTCGAAAGGTAGAAAAAAGTAATCCGATACAGTTTTAGGCCTAGATTTCGCCATTTTTTTACATCACAATTAATCATAACAAGCCATAATATAGGCTTAATTTTATAATGTATACAATATTGTATTGATTATTGCGTATGCCACAATCATTAATTAACGTTGTGCCATTCAACACATTTTCGACTATTATTCGATTTTATTTTATTTACGCTGTATTAGGCTCAAAAAGTCAAAAACGTTGTTTTCCAATAAGAGAGGCGTCGCGAAGATCGTGATTCGTAAACTCCGAACAATTCCGAAGTACAGATCGACTTATTATAGTTTGGTACATTTCGAACGTCACCCGCGTACGAATCATACAAAGCGTCTTGAAATAATAGGCTCGTTCCCCAGGGATTTTTTTCTCAACTCAAAATTGCGATGGAGTTGTCGACAGTTACAAGTTTTTTATAAGCAACAAACGCTAGTTGTTCAGCTTCTTGTCTGGTATGCAATAATATTCTGGTCTCGATCAATTTTGAGTTCGGCAAAAAATGGCTGCAAGAAACTTGAGTCTTGGACAACTTATCCGCCATTTTCTTTATTTTAAGACACTTGGTAGTTAATTTATAGCGCCTGAGTCGCTTCCTTAGTTGAAATAAACGAGGCACGAGGTGAAAGAATGCTGCACATTTCGCGTTTTGTGTTTTCAGCAAACAATGTGGCAATGTAATCTTTCATGGAACACTCTTAGAACGAATTTTTTCACGTGAATTCGGTCGTTAAATAAAAAGTCAAGTATAAAAAACCTTAATATCAGTACATATACAGTGGCTGGTTGATTCGTATAGTACGTAGAGTTCCTATAGAGAGTTTGGATATCCGGCGCAACTGTCCGATTGGCTGGATCCAAAGCCTGACCTAAAATGGCGGCTCCAATAGGAAGAAGCGATTGTATGTATGTGACGAATGTATGTGTGTATAGCCGCCATTTTGGGTCAAGCGATCGACACGTACACACTAACATATTGCAGATGGCCAGACTCTCTATTTATAGGAACTCTAATAGTACGTGGGTTAATTTCGAATAAATTGCTTCAAGTGATACAATTAATTTCCAATTCTGACCGATTGGACAATATTTGGAAGATGTGCAATATTAAACATCATCCCACTATTCTACTGTTGTTGTTTCGCTATATTGGCAGTGATTTTGTTTGATGAATGTAATTGTTACATGAATTTTGTTGAGAATCCACAAATACATCGAAAAATTTCAGTGTAATTTTGATGGTATGAATAATTAATACAAAATAAAGACTCGCTGAAATTGTACCAACTCGATTAATTTTTCTGAAAAATGAGCATTTTATCGATATGTTAGTTAAATGCCTGTAGTTTAATTAAAACATACCCGCTGATACACGATGCTCTTAATTATACAATTACAAGGTACATGAACTATATGAATGTCATTATTCTTATAGAAATTTGTACGAAAGAACGTGTGCCTTACATGCTATTTCATTATTTCGGGTATGATTTTTCCAAAATCCCTAGTATATCGATATATTTTTCGTAAGTTTTGACCGTCGTCAAAACCTGCCAAAGCTACAAAAAAAATTTCTTTCATAATTTCAGCGTCACAAGAGTATCCCCCGGTATGTTTTCGTGCTAAAAAAGTACTTGCAGGATTTGTGCGATTTGTAAAAACATTCGTGTCGATGCTCTCAACTTGGAATCAGTGAAACCCCACTTACGAATTTACTCGAAAAAGTGTAAGACTTAAGGATGACGTGGAACCTCAAGGAATGTCTAATCTCAAAATTTTTCAAGGTTTACGTAAAGAATTCAAAAATGTACGCGCGACGAAAGTAAATCTTATATCAAAAGTCATCATCATTCTCTACACTGAAATGTGTAATTTGATGTACATACACCCATCTCTCGATTTAGTCACATGATCCGTAATACAGACATTTGATTTAGTAACGGCGAGAGGGGATCCCACCACTGCGCCCAGCGAGAATAATGTTTTTGGAACGGCTAGTTACAGCAATAAATGGTCAATTTTGAATTTCGCGGGCAAGATGGCGGACACTGTGGCGGTATGGTGGGGAGGAGGCAGGAGAGGGGAAGGTGGCTAAATCAAATGTTTTGTCCACTACTAAATCAAGTGGTTCCTAAATCGAATGTGACTAAATCAAGAGATGGGTGTAATTTTTTTTGTAATAGAATCTTGTACACCTTTTCGTTTTTCAAATTCTAAAGTGGCTACAATTCTCACTGGTTTGGATATAGAGAGCATGAAAATGGGATTTAAACACTGCGTATTTGATAACATTAACAGAAAGAAACGCTCGTTGAATGCGCAATTTGAATCTCGCGACTTTTGATGATACCCAAGTTTTTTAACTTAGAAAAACAGTGCAAAACCGATCAGTGTGACCGATCTTGTGATTAGATTATTATTTTGAGCTGCCCGGTCCGGCCCGGCACGACCCCCCTTTCCCTTCCCATGATGTTACGCATTGTCGTCAATTTTTGTAAATTGCTGTACATTTTTGTATTGTCGTGGCTTGTTGCGTGGCTGCAAACTCGGTCAAAACATAAAAAGACAACGGGGAGGAACAGACTAGATTTTTACATGCGCGAACCCTTCTGCTGCAGAACCTAAAATAAAGATTTCCATTTTCTAGCCATTTTACATAGGAAACTGTACATTGACATGCGTAATAATATCATGAAGAGGCCGGGGTTATTCCACGTTTACCAATTTGTATTTTTCAAATGACTTTTGATGCTTAAATTTGATTTTAAATAGATGAAAACCCTCTGAATAAGTAGATCCTATTAATTGATTCATTATAATTATCAATGAGACACAAAATTTACGCGACACAATAAACATGAAATTGTTCAAAAAAACTCACATGGTATAACCCAGATACATATTAGTGTACTGCATCACGGTGTTAACAATTAGAATTATTTCACAATCAAATTATTTCTCCAATTATCACAATAAACGGTTAATTATCAACAATAATGTTAGTACTGGTTGAAAAATGTTGGAAAAAATATGTATAATATATATAATAAAACGAGCAGTTGCAAAATAAGACACAAAATTCCTCAAAAGTAAGATATGAGTATTAAAAAAATACTAAATCTTGTTATAAATACGAAAAACCATTGAATACGTGTAAACTTGACAATGATTTTACCATGCAACTACCCTACCATGCAAAAACACAGGGCAGGGATTAATAAAACCGATGAAAGAAACCAAATTCTTTATTCACCGGACATGCGTTACAGTCAGTATAATTATTGTTTATAAATAATAATTTCCATAATGATTGTGACAATGAATTATCTTAAAATTAGTAATACTAACACTAAGAGTTATATAACAATGATGCAACTGATTCCCCAGAAAATTGAAGAATGAATCATCTTAAATGAAACATGTTGGATTTTTTCAATGAAATTTCACAATAAATCGAAACTCACACCAGTAAATCTAAAAAACTATATTTCCTTTGAATATGTCTGCTTCTTTTGCTTTTTGAAAAATCATGCGTAGTTGTGAGATTTGTATTTTTAATTTAATTTTATTATTATTGTTTTTTTTTTCAGTATAAAACCGTCATAGCATGTGTAGTTACAAAATGTGCATACACTGTATTTGATATAAACGCACTTTGCATCATGATTGAATGTTGCAATTTTGCATAGAGGCTTTACATGCTCATGCAAATTGGCCCCTTTTTTTGATTCACAAAATGTAATAGAAAATATTAATTATATGCTCGAATTGCATTTCAAGCTAATAAAATTGTGCTAATATTTAATATTAATGACAAACTAGCATTGCAGAAAGTGTTGAATTTCAAAGTGCTCAAATAAGAAAGAATACATAATAGCCATTTTACTCCGTGTAAAATAATCGAAAAGTGTAATAATCATAAGAGGTGATTAAAAATTTACAAGCATAATCTCCACGTTGGGAAGTGATATAAAATGTTGAGAGATGAAAAAAGATTCCGTTGAAGCACCATATTAAACAAATAAACATGCACTGTTTCCATTGTGTTTACCATTGTTGATGAATTAATTGATCGTTGATATGTAAAAATAATGTCCATCCCAAAAAGCATTGCATTAGCAATAATAGAAGCAAACATATTTTGTATAATTTTCACTCATGTCACTCTTCCGCAAGGACAATGATGTTTCAATCTGCTCACATTGAATATGGTATTAATAATATCGTAAAGCTTGGAACAAATAGTAATCATAGTTAGAGAAATAATCTGCGAAATAATTCTAAAACTAATTTGTCCGTTTCGAAATGCGAAACAAAATCTCTGTGGTTGTCGTCTTTGTTGTCTTTGGTAGTAGTAAAGGTGTATGAATGCAATGTATGAATACAAGCACTTGAGCTAGAAGTTACAAACTCGCGTTCAATCGAATGCTCGATCTTTACATTATAATGTGAAAAAAATGACGATAATGTGGTGTTATTGTTCGTTTTTTCATGTAGAAAAAAAGTGGTTTAGTCACGGCTGCTCTGGCCAAAATGTGGCAAATTTAATGGACGAGTCATTGGTACCTTGACACGATCCGTTGATTCCTGCTCTTTACTGCTTAATTGAGTGGGGCCGTATTCTCGACTAACAACGCACAAAAACTCGGAATGGTCCTCTTGGCCGTAGCTGTACTGTGATCCTATGTTGATCAGCTAAACAAGCAAACACTTTCAATTACTTCAAGGCCCCAATAATTACTATAATCAATTAATTTTTACTTATCCCTAGTAACTAAATCGAATCTTTATGCAATCTTCATTCAGCTTTGCAATAATATTTATAATGAACTTGATGGGGATTGAAAAATTTGTATAAAAACATTTATATTTTTATAAATATTGTTTATTTTTTTTTTTCATTTTTATTCCACTGCATAAAGTTTTCCAAACGCACAGAATTCCTCAACAGTAAATATTGGATCATAATGTTTTGTTGAACATTGCATTCAATAGAACTCGTAATTATTGAGAGAATTTGTGAGGCCCCAGCAATGGCAAAAAAATCAAAATTAAAGTTAAAAGTAAAAAAATTGAAAAACTAGTGTATTGCGTGACAAATGTAGATGCAGGAAAATGCAAATTCGCAATATCCAAAATATTGGAAGGAATCGGAAGTTTTGGAAACGGGGTAACCACATGTGTTGAGCGGAAATGCATATAACCTGTTCGAATCTCCAGCCGTCGGATAAAGTCGAAACCATTTGTGTAAGCTCGTCCTCGTGGCATTGAAGTACTCTATATACATGTTTCTTTGAATCACGTGTTGGTCTTGTATCTCGAAGTATTATACGTTCTTTGACGAGTCTTATGAGTTCAGTGATGTTATAAAATTCTGCCTCTTCCAATACCCCTTCCTCCGCCAAATCTTTATTGATCACCAATTTCCCATGGCGCAAGTAATTCAAAACTGGACTGAAGTAGGTCGGATCCCTGTCTATCAAGTATGCTCCGGTCTCATCCTACATACAATAATTTTATTATTTCACTTGCTCGCATTATTTTTCAATCAACAGGAGACAAACATGCAATGCATCATTTCGTACTCTTTGTAATTATGATGTCAAGTGCATCTCTGTATAGTATTACAGTATACACAACAAGAAAGATTTAATCATCATACTTGAGTTGACCTTCGACTCGCTACTGCCAAATAATGCTCATTGTTTATTGCAAGAGGGGTCAAAATACAGCGATTTCGATTTTTTTTTTGGCCATTTTAGGCAAAAGTAGCTAAACTGCACTTTTACCAATATATAATTTGCCACCTGCCAAATTTGCAATATGAAATCAGATTGTTTCTAAACCATTGATGTATGAAAAACAGACGTGTAGATCAATGTTGTCAACACACATTGAATAGTAATACAAAAAAAAATACATCTTGACAACTGCCCCAAAAAGGCAAAAATGTCATACCTGTTGTTTACAAAACACACAATAGTAAATTGTCACAACTGAGTGACTGAAAAAATGGCAAAATACTCGCGGAATTTATAAATTCTGGCGAAAGTGGGGCAATAACTAACCGTGTCCGAGATGAGTTCGGAATCTTCTTGGCACAGCCGACACAGAAACGAGTTGGGGTCCCGCGCTAATGTGGTTTTCGCCGTCAGGAAATACGTCCCGCCGACGTTTAGCCGCACCCACTGATTATTACTCCGCTTTGGCAAGTGATATTTCTTTAATTCCACTGAATTCGTATCACTAAAGTTCGCCATGTTTTTTGCACGACCGCGAAAAACACAAAACTTGACAAAAGTGACAAAACTAATCGCGAAACGTCAAGTTAACTGTCACTGAACTGTCACTGATTGTCACTGATTCTCGAATCGAATGTGTTCGTGCAATCAGTGCAAATAATATATATATATATATATCCTAATATACCAATCGCGGCCATTTTGTCCGATTCACCGACTTACAGATTTGTCCTCCAATCAAATTGCATATTTGTATGCGGACATCACAATACATATTGTGAAAAAAAAAAAAAAAGAAACGCACCCCCCGAGAGGTCAACATACTATTATATATACACTTTTGAGTTTTGACAATGTTGACAGCACCGAACGCGTCATCGGCGGTATTGTCAAGCAAGTGTTCCATTTTTTACTAATTTAACGCAGTTAATCGTAAATGACATATAAAAGCGTGCAGAAATGGAACCTGGTACGCTACACAAGGTTTTCGGCGACTTCTTAACAACTGTCGAGGGAGAATTGTCTCTTGTCAAAGGAGATTACTTTTTGGTGAGCTTTATTCATAACCCTACGACTGTTTTCCTTGTTTATTTATTATCCATTGAAGATGCAGGTTATGTTTGATATGGAACGATTAATGGTTGCTTAATTGTTTTAAAAAAAATTGATGATTATATTCATCTGTTTGGCTTTCGAACCATATAACACCCAGTATAACCTGTGTATAGTTGGCATGAGTGCAGAGGCAAAGATATTAATTACCACATGTGTAATATAAATGTATTCCTCTGCAGAAGGCAACTCGATATATATAACTTAATATAAATAATGTCTCAATTTGTAAAACTGCAGGTACACAATGCTGTCGATAAACACTGGTGTTATGGGCAGTGCCATGATCGCTGGGGTAATTTTCCTACAAGCCACTTGCATCAAGTAGAAATTCCACACATTGATGCTGATCAAAGCCTTTTCATTTCTATAAGTCATAACGTGACAAAAGAGTCTGGGCACTTGTCTTTTAGAAAAGGTAACATTGATTCACCAAAATGACGAGTTTTCTGGAAAACCTACAAATTTTCCAGTAGCTGCCATTTTTGGTTTTTGATTTTAGTTATTTTTGACATCAAATTACCACAATTTTTACCATCACTCGCATTTGTTAATTTTGTCTTTCAGGAGAGTTGATTATAGGAATCAAAAAAGTCGACGAGAACATGTTTTATGGAAGAATCGGTAGCCAAAGTGGAATTTTTCCCTTGTCCTCCACATGGGAACTCGACGCTTCTATATTGAAAGTAAATTGATATCATTTTCATCACTGCAACTTTGATACTTAAAGGCTTTGATTTTTAACTTGATCTTTCCAGATGTCATCCAAAAAAGTGGTTAGCAAAAAAGCTCGCGTGAAAGTATCTCTCAAAGCACAGTTAGAAGAGGAGCTTGATTTGGAAGTAGGGGATATTTTGACCGTCCAAGAAATTGGCGAAGATGGATGGTGTCGCGGAATGACGCAAGATGGCAGAACTGGCACTTTCCCGGAAGGTTTCATAGAATATATGGAAGCCCCAGGAGATGACGAACCGGACGCTGTTAGCCTGGAAAATCCAAACTATTCGATGACTCATGAAATGTTCGAACCTAAAAACAACTTTGAAAAATCGTCCACTAAAGGCAAGCATGTTTACAAAGGTTTTACGAGTTAATTTATATAAGAGATCAGTTTCGGATGTTTCAACTCCAGATGAGAAGAATTTTCCAATGAAATTTTCCAATTTGTCTTATGCAGAAAACTCGAAAGGAGAAAGTAGCAGCACTTGCTTCACGAGCTACTACGACGAGGAACCTGCCCCAGATTATTACGAGCTTTACCCTCACATGAGGGGGGAACCTTCGACCTCCAAAACCAGAGATAACGACGGCGACGAGGACGACTGTGGTGATATTCCGAATCCACTGGGGACCCAGCCGTACGCCATAAGCCTATACCAGTTCAGTGCTCAATATCCAAATGAGCTAAGTTTCAAAACGGGGGAGTTGATAAAACTGAAAAATTACATTGACAAGGACTGGATCGAAGGTAGCGTGGACGGCACCAGTGGCATTTTTCCGGCGTCGTACGTGAAAGTGGTTGTCGACTGTGCGGAAAGCCGTACCAAAGACGAGTCGATGAAAAATGAGAAACCAGTCGTTGAAAGTAGCTCGGAAAGAATGAATGCTGTTACGCTCGAGCCTGGAACGAAAATGAGAGTCGAGTATACTTACGCAGCGACGATGGACGGCGATTTGAGCGTCGTCGAGGGTGAAATAGTTGACGTCGTACAAATGGTAAATGAGGATTGGGTTAGGATCGTCAATGCGACAGGCGACGAGGGTCTTTGCCCAAGAGTATACCTCACTGCAGAGCCAGAAGAAGACGAGAAATTTGAAGACGCTTTGGAGGATTTCGTGATGGTCAGAGAGAAAGACAGCAAGGAATTGAAAAGACGCGATTTTGAGGACGACGGAGAACAAAGCAAAAAGAGGCTTTCCGAACCGCATAGGCCAGCCCCGCCGACTCCGGCGCCAGATCGAGTGCCATTGCAGGATGAGAAAAAAGACGAGGAAAAAGATAAGAAAGCCTTTCATAGGCAGAACGTTATTTCGGAGCTAGTGATCACCGAGAAGGATTACGTAAAAGATTTGAAATTGACTTATGAGACGTTCAATTTATACGACCCAAGTGTTTTAGAGAACCAGGGGATAGATGTCAAGACGCTGTTCGGTAATTTGGAAGAGGTCATGCACGTTGCCGAGGATTTGTTGGATAAGATTCTGCGTGCCATGAAAGGCTGTGACGAGAATTATCAAACTGTCGGGCCCTGTTTCATTGAGTCCTCGGACAAACTGTTGCAGGCTTACAAAAAGTATTGCGCCAATCATGCGGCTGCTCTGGATTTATTGGGAAAGGTGATTCTGATGGGACAAGTCGAGCTTTTTTTTCCTTTCACGACATGACATTTTTTTCTCTCAACTGCTGTTTTTGCAACAGCAATCTTTTGCTGAATGGGAAAGCATTTTGTGCAGTGTTATTTAAGGATTGTTTTTTGTTTCAGTACGATGACAATGTGAAGATCAAGGCCATTTTCTCTGTGAAAACAGCGAAATTGAAGGAACTAAGTCATTGTTTTGACATGAGTTCGATTCTGATAAAACCTGTGCAGAGAATTCTCAAGTACCCATTGATGTTACAGGAGTTGATCAAAGTGAGTTTATCACTTTCGTAATATACATATAATTCCCAAAATTTGTAATTGGTCGATTTGAAAAAGTAAATGTGCAAACTTTTCAATTTCCATTCCAAGATACTGTAATTTTTTTGAGTGGAATTTCGAGATTTTCGCCCTTGTTTGCAGTAGCTGAAAATATGAAAATGGCAAAATTTACTTTTCACCGTTAAAAATTTTTTGAATTTTTCCCTTTCAATATGCGAAGACTCGAAATGAAGAATAAAAAATTCAACAACTTGAATATTGGAAATATTGAAAGATGAGGGCATGCATTTCAGTACTCTGAAAGATAACATATGTATAATCGAATAATAAAATATTGCCTAGTTTTCAAAACCTGAAGTCCTATGAGTAAAGCAATAAAATCATGATAAAACTCGTTGTTGTGAATAACAGTGCACGGAAAATGATCACCCGGACAAAGCAAAGCTGGAAGAAGCTTTCTTAGCGATGACTTGTGTGGCCACAAACATCAACGAGTTCAAGCGGCGAAAAGACGTGATCGACAAGGTCCACCACAACGATAACACGACGCTGTCACGTCGAATCGCCAATGTCAACATACATTCCGTGACGAAAAAAGCAGGGCGAATAAGCGGCAAAGTCTCGGCCTCTCTTGGCGTGATGAGCGTAGCGCCTGATCCCCAGTTCGAAGAGTACGATAAGCAGTTCCGAGCTTTGCAAAAATGTGCCAAAGATTTAGCCAAAGATGTCAACGAATGTATGGATCGACTTTCCGAGAAAACGAAATGTGCGCGGGAACTCGCTGACTTCCTCAAGGATTATTGCGACGGCTCGCCGTGTAACGAAGTTGCGAATTTGGCAGAGATTCGTCATGTCGTAGAGATCCGATACATTCCCAAGATGGCGAAACACGTAAAAGAATTGATCTTACAGCCACTCGATACTATGCTCAAAGCCATGGATGGGCCAAATAAATTGATCGCCAAAAGGCAGGACAAGTCGATTGATTACGCTCGTGCCTTGTCCAAAAGTGAAAGGCACAAAGATATTAAAACGGTATTATTATTCGCTTTTATTCGTTTGTTTTTTATATATCTTATTATAACTTTTAACAACAGCAAGCTTCTCTTATGCATGTTTGTTTCGGCATTATTATAAATATCACTGAAAACCCTTTTAAAATACTTCACAGTTTCAGAATCTCATTAAATTGAAAACAGTTCTTCTAAATTTTGTCATCATGACCGTTATTGATTTATCTTGTCGAGTTTTTTTGGTCCCGGCGCCAGGGGATTGTGAAATCTGTCAGCCTCGGCGTTCTTTGTAATACGGTGCAAGGAGAGTTTCGAAATGAAAAGCGAATACCTTCCCTAGGGAAAAGCGGGTCCTTTCACTATTCTAAACAGGCTGATGCCCCTCCATTTTGAATTAAGTTGGCCAGCTTCTCCCCTCAAAACTAGAATGTACAGTTATTTAGCTCAATTCGAGACTCTCAGGCGCGTGGGACCTGGAGAACAAGAGTACACTTGCTTGCAAGACTCGGGCCCGTAGAGTTAGTTGTTTGCGAGCCGCCCGTCTTAGAACTCACTAAAGATTTAATTCCTTCAATCAATCTCGTTGTAAAAGAAAACTTGTTAATCTCGTATCAGTCGCGAGTTTATCTTCACCCATCCGCTTCACCGAGGGATAATTTTATGCCTGTCTACCATGGGGGCAAATGAGAAACCAATTCAACAACGTTCCTGGCAAATCGAACAATGTTTGTGTTTTCGCCTTTCAGACTCAAGAGTTGTCAGCGGCGAAGAATGATTTCGAGGCTATAAATCAGCAATTGTTGGAAGAACTACCGATTCTGATTGAAGCATCCACGAATATACTTAGCGAGTGTATAAGAGCTCTCACAACTTTGCGAAAATTCCTCTCAGGAAAGATTCTGCAGCGTTATTTGGAAGCCGTTGAAGTGAGTCGCTCGTTTGGTATATCTGCAAATTGTACCAACACGATGGTTTTGTTCTCTTTTTTTTTTTTTAATAAGTAGACGAATCATTGGAAAAAGTTGATAGATTTTTTTTAACCGTGGTTTCAAAACGCTTGACCTTGTTAAAAATGATAGTAATATACGTATTGCGGTCTTTTCACAGTTGAGTGTAAAAAGTAACTGAGTGTTTGTTTTTCTCATGCAGAAAGAAATTGCATCTTCGAATTTGCTAATGTTCCGTATTTGAATTGTCCAGTCAGCTCGGATCACCCCGCAAGATATTTCCAAGTCGTTTTCGATCGACTATGCTCTTTCGTACAACAAAAAGAGTATTCCCCCATCAGATGAGCAGCAACAGTCTCAACAGATTCGAGAAGCGCTCAAGAGTAAATATGCAGGAAGTTTGTATAAGATGAAGCAGAGTTACACCATTTCGCTTCCAGTGAATACGACATTTGTCAAGGACACCTTAGTGGGGGTGATAAAACAGCACGATCCTATGGGGAACGAGACCAATTGGTTAGTGGACGATGGTAAACAATGGACTTTGATTCCGAGCGAATATTTGGAGGCCGTTCAGGTATTGGCAGACAAGGCCCAGAACAACCTTGCGAGTCCGTGCGAAACTCGAAATACATCGAAAAATATCGAAAATACCACAGAGGATCGTGAGACACTTCCGACACTGACTCGTAAATTTTCGTTGTACGGAAATATCGAAGAAGCGAGTAGCTCCCAGAACTCGCTATATGGAAACATCGAAAGCGATGATGATAATCTTCCTCCTTACCAAGATGTTGTCCAGGTATGCAAAGAAAATATTGATGATTTTTTTAATATGTTATTGTGATGAAAAGGTGTAGATGAGTAAGCAACGCGAATTTTTAAATCAAGTATTTCATTTTGATAATGTTTAGAGGTTTTACATGATGAGTATTGTATAGTCGTGGGTAGCGATGAAAATGAGAGTATAATTTTTAAGGTTGTTACCTGTAATAATTTATAATGCGGTGTAATTGGAAATAATCATGATAATAAGCAGGATAAACTAGAGTTCCTATCGAGAGTTTGGCCACCCCGGCGCCAATGTTTGATTGGTTACCTCCAAAGCTAGGTCCAAAATGGCGGCTCCTATATGAAACAAATGTACACAGACAAATGTATGCATGTGTACCGCCGCCATTTTGGACCCAGCGATGACATGCACGCACTAACACATTCATAGATGGCCAAACTCTCTATTTATAGGAATCCTGCTGGGTCATTAGCAAGGTTGTGCAATGGTATAACATTGCATATCATTGCATTACCATTACAGCGATCAGAATCTTTCAAATATCGTGCTGGTTTTTGTATGAAAGAGTATATTTTGACTTCGCTGGAATCATACGATTGCAATTATGTCATTTTTTCAACGTGGTCCAGCCTTTGATAATATGTACGAACTCGATGACTGTCACCACCTTTATTTTCGGAAATTTCAAAATTTCTCAACGATTCCGGAAATTTTGAACATTTTAGGAAATGTTGAAAAAATTTAGGAATTTTAGAGAAACTTCAACAATTTCCAACAATCATGTACAATAATTCCGAAAATATTTAAAAATTTCGAAGATTTCGAAGAATTTGAAAAATTTATAACAAATCCGCATATTTTCAGAAATTTCAGAAGTTTTTCAGAATAACATGATTTCTAAATACTCCCGAAAACTTAAACATACATTTTGGAAATTTGGAACAATTCCGAAAATTTTCAAAAATTTCAACCGTTTTCAAAACTTTATAAAAATTTCAAAAATTCGACAAAATGGAAAACAATCCAACACTTTCCGAAAATTACATAATTCACAAAATTTTTCAAGAACTTCAACAATTTTCAACAATTTTGGAAATTTTGACCATTCTCAAGAATTTGGGAAATTTGAAAAAAATTTTTACCATTGTTAAGACTTTGGAAAATTTTTTTCAATTCCACAAAACTGAAAAAATTCTAACACTTTCCGAAAATTACATAATTTACCAAAATTTTCAAGAACTTCAACAATTTCCAACAATTTTGAAAAATTTGAAGAATTTCTAAAATTCCAAAAAATTTCGGACATTTTCAAAAATTCGACAAAATTTTAAAAATTTCAACAATTTACAAAAATTACAGAATTTCTAGGAATTTTCAAAACAATTTTCCACAATTTTAGAAATTTTGAGAAGTTGTACAAATTCTCAAAAATTCCGGAAATTTTCAAAAATTTCAAAAATTTTCAGAACTTCCGAAATTCCAATCTTAGACAATAATATGCAATCTTATATCATTACTCGTGACCCAGCAGGGAACTCTAGGATAAACAGTTACTATATGGCCCTGCCTGACGATGCTATTGCTTGCTATAACGAAAGAAATTCAAGTTGTTATTGTTCTCAGTAATAAGTTATAATTACCGAGAGTCAACTGCAAATTCGACAATTTTATTCGCATTATTTACAGTTTTACCATGCCGTGCACGACTTCCATTCCGATATGCCTGGGACATTGTCAGTTGAGAAAGGCCAAGCTTTGAAACTCGTGGCACCTCACGATTTGAAAGGCAATGACGAGTGGTGGCTCATGCAAAACCGTTCGCAAGACAAGGGTTATGTTCCGAAAAATTATTTAAAACGTTTTCATAGCTGAAGATAACTCAAATTCCCAAAGAGCGGGGAACATATACTTTCCACACATTAATTATATTGTGAAATATGGTAATAATTTTATCAGATGCAATTTGTTTACGAATTCATGAGATTCTTTATCTTTTGTTAATTATAACCAAGCAGTGCCTTAATTATTGCATGTCGAATTCTTGATGTCGCTAAAAAACTGAGGAACGCGCATCAACGATTGCAGATATCGTGCATTTCATAATTATATATTTCACGCGTAGTTTTTCTTGTTATTGATTGAGAATTTATAAAATATATATAGACATACATATTCAAGCATATGATGATATGTACACGTTGTGGTCGGAAAATATGTTCGTCAAGACTTTGGAAAAATACAAAAAATGATAAAATATTACCATGTTTTAAATTGGAGAATCAAAAGTCAAACATACTTCACAATCATTTTTTCTCTAGTGTAAAAACTAGGAAACGAATGCAATTGTGATGAATCGTGAGAGACCAGTACAAGAAAAAATTCGAGTATTAATTAGCTACATTAACAGAGTTGGATACCCAGTTGTAGTAATATTATGATGTCGTTTATTGTTTCAAAATATTCCAATGGTATTGTTTTTTCATATAACTTGGAAAGTTGATTTCTCGTGCAA